>JAPFFP010066153.1:0-25503 GCA_026153255.1 Solanum medicagineum | reverse complement strand
CTTGGGTATCATGGGTGAAAGGAACCCATGAAAGAAACCCACATACCTTAGCTTAGAGATGAACTTGGTGAAGATTGAGACTAAGCTTGAAGAAGAACCTTGAAGGATAACCTTAGATTGGGATAAGAGCTTGGGACTTGAATTTGGGACTGAAAATATGACTAAGTATTTTAGTGAGTATTGGGGAATGTTTAGGATGATATAAGGGTGAAATAAAGCTAGTATAGGTAAAAACACGGTTGGAAACACTTAGGCCTAAGACCCCAAAGCCTTGGACTGAGATAGAAATCACTAGCAACAAAATATCGCAGAGGCCAAATTAACACATGTCCATGATAGTTGCACGTCACGGTGCTGTCGTGGATCGTCTTTGGAAATTGAAATTTTGGAAATTTAAAATTGTGATTCGATTGCTCTAAAATTTGGGTTAGACCTTTTTCTCCCTAATTTTGACCCCCTGAACAAGAATATGATATTGGATTTTTGATATCGCGCACAGATTTTGAGACATGAAATCTAAAATTTTGGGCATTCCGAAGCACATTTTCGAGCACTTTTTGGGATCGTTGCTTATTTCAAATCGTGTGCATATGAAGGAGATGAAGATATCTGGGTATAAGAGTCATGATGCTCATTTTATGATGCATCACCTACTTCAGATTGCTGTTAGGAAATTCCAACCTAAAAATATTACATTGACATTAATTAGGTTGGGAAATTTCTTTAAGGCTATTTGTAGTAAGGTAATAAGGCAAAGAGATCTAGAAAAACTTGAGTCTAAAATTGATGAAATATTATCGAACCTTGAGATGATTTTTCATCAATTGTTTTTTGATATAATGTTACATGTAAGTGTTCATTTAGTGAATGCAATTAAGCTTGGGGACCCAATTCATCTTCGTGATGCTTATTCCATTGAGAAAGAGTTATGTGGGTTGAAGGGGCTTGTTCGTAATTGATATTGTCCAAAAGCTTGTATGGTAGAAGGTTTCATAGGTGGAGAGTGAGTGCATTTTTCTTCGAGATACTTACATGACGATGTAATTACAAGATTTAGTAGATATTAAATTGAGGAAATGGAATTTGATCAGAATCCTTCACCTATATTTCCTAAGACAGGTCATCTAATTGTACATGAGAAGAAAAAGGATTGCACTTTTTTGATGGATTCACAATTAAGTTATGAGGCACATCGATATGCGCTTTTCAATGCGGGAGATGCCCAAGTGGAAACATTTATTGAGTAAGATAAATTATACAATAATTATATATATTTTAAGAATTATTCATTTTTAAATGTCAAATAATTAAATTTTGTCATGTGCATCATTGTAGGGAATATAAGACTTTGGTGGGTAATCATACGCGATCGAATGCATGCGAAAGAGTAAGGAACCACAGTCTTGAATTCAGCAATTAGTTTGAAGAGAAACTTCAAAATGTCAAAGTACCTCATCATATAAGATGATTATCCAAAGGGCCTAATTTGGTTGCCAAGGGATATACCGCATACATTATTAATGGATTTCGTTGTCATACGAAATGTCATGATGCTCCACTTAAGACTCAAAATAGTGGAGTGATTTTATTAGCGACAACTGATAGTTTTGTGAGTGTTAGGTACAAAAATCCCATCAATGGAGAGGTTGTTTATTAGGTGTTACTCAAGATATCATAAAGATCGATTATTATGGTTGTTTTAGTGTTGTATTATATAGATGTGATTGCTTTAAGAATGAAGTTGATGAGTTTGGGTTGACCCAGGTATACTTCAACAAGTTATGTAGTAAAGACGATCCTCTTATGTTGGCATCACAAATTTATCAAGTTTTTTATCTTGCGGATCCAGTTGAGAAAGATGTTTATTATGCAAGAAATAAAGTGTCTGTTGATTTGTATGATCTTGAGGAAAAGAATTGTCCTAATATAGGAGACACATTTTGGAGGGATTCTAATGATGACATTGATCCTTTAGCTAGATTTGATGAGGGTGACTTAAAATGCTCAAGAGAAGATGTGGCCATTGATATTGTTGATCTTCGATACAATGAACAACATTCAGAAGACATAGTTGTTGAAACATCGGAAGAGGAGAATGCACTTGATGGTACTAATTGGGATTGAATTGAGGATGATGATTAGACAAGAATGTTCTAAAGTTCTTTTAAATATATGCACATTGTCGTTTTGAGTTTTAATTTTGTGAGTAAGGATAACTTGTTACAAACATATTTTTCTATTCATGCTTGTTCATATCTTATCAATCATTTCATTTGGAATTTTAATTAAAATTTTATATTTTTTTGCAGAATTTTAAAATCTAATCAAAGAAAGATAAAGAATCACTAAAGAGCATCACAACTTCATAGGTAAAATTCTGAGTTTTCTTCTATTTTTGTTTTGATAATAGTATCTGTAAGTTCTCACAAAGAAACTCATCGAGTATATATTTTAAAGAACTCAACCATTAAGTAACCCTCAACAATTAAGATTAGCTCCTACAATTTTTCTGTGCTTTGGGTTCGATTTGCCTTACGCTTTCAAGCAGGTTTGGAATTTCAAGTATTTAATTTTTTTTATTTGGAGTTCTAGTTTGCTGTAGGAAATTGCTTTATTGTCAAGTTGACATTTTCAGGAACATGGAGCTAGTAGATCTTTTTGCTTGAAGATTCATTCTTTTCTTCTTCAATCTCTCTTTTCGATATACAGTCTGGTGACCTCTCAGTGCCCATGAGTTAGTAAAATTCTTTAAACAAAAGTGGAACTCATATTTAAACTCACTGACAACTGAAAAGATCAAGTTTCTGAGGTTCTCATTTAGGTTGAGAAAAACTGTCAAGAGGAATTCATAAAGTTGAATGTCTTTCTACCACTTGTCTTTCATGTGCAGATATTCATCACGAGCTTATATTCTCTTCACTTTTAGATATTGAACTAATGATATCCTTTCAACAAGGATTTACCTTAAAGTAAAAAGTTCTAAAGTTTCTATCTAAAGTAGTAATTTTCCAGCATCTTTTTTATTCAATAGTGTACATATGTTGCTGTAGTATAAGTTGGATGAATTGGATGGTTTTACATTTTGTGAAGTAAAGTTGACATCCTAGTTACAACTACATAGACCTAATATAGGACAAAATGAACCAGCTTGACCTTCTGGGATTTTATTCAGTAGAAGTTTTCTATATTATTTGTTTCTAAATAGAATCAGAGTAGCCATCATTGGACATTCCAGTTCCTCAACTTGTCATCTCCATGAGCTACTTTCCAGTCTAGCAGGAATAATACTATGGGATCTCATTGTCCAGTCAGTTAACCTGCAGGTTGCATGCCAACTATCCTATGAACATAATTGATATACCCGGCAGCTAGCTTCAATGTTATTTAGATCTTGACCAAAAGAGCCACAAAGAATCCAAAGTTCAGACAAGTTGAACTCTTTTAACTGTTGTACTTTAGGTACCCATACATTAATAGTGAGGCTCAGTTCTAAAAAGTTTTCTCGAAGCAATTACTCAACATGACTATTGGGTATAACTGAGCTCAACAGGACCAAATCCTCTTTTCGAGAGAAGTTTTGGGCATTACCTAACTTATGCTATTTTGGTGTCTTCTGCCTTTATTTTAAAAGTTTGTTAATAGTAGGAGTTAACTATTTTTTTACTTTATGGTTTCATATGAGGTTTAATTCTTATTTCATTTCTACAGACAGTGACTTAATGATTATGAGTCAAGAAGAGTGTTCAAGAAAAAACAAGAAAATTAATAACAAAAAGTATGTTCTAGCAGGATCACTTGTATCTTTGCGAAAAAAATAGATATCAAGTCACCAACAAAAACATACCTCAACCTGCATTCTAGATATTCTCAAGCTCAAGTTAAATGAAAACCATCACAAGGTCAAGCAGAACTTAGACTATATTCGAGCTGGATCTCAAATGCAGCATATGTCTATGAATACTACTTCTGCGGCACAAACAATCTCCACTAATCCCTCATCACAAGCAGTACATGAACAAGTGCAACAAGAGCTGGTACATCCTACCCATCCTACCACTCTTGCATCGCAACCAATTCAAGAACAAATACAACAAGATCATGTACAAAATTCTACCAATCTTGATGAAAATGGCCAATGTGACGAGAAAGGTAAGTGTATTTAAGATTAAGTTTTTATTATTCAAGAAATTTTTTATGTAACTATAATATATTTGGACCATATTATTGTAGGTGATTCAAAAATAAGATAAAAAGAGGTGGTACATAAATATCAGTTGTACATGGATGTACTGAGCATAAACTGATCGTGCTAAATGAGTTACATCAATCTATTGGTTCTACTGAAGCAGTGGTAAAGGATTTGAATACCTTCCTTGGCACATTGGTAAGGAATGAGATATTTTATCCTCTTAATATACTTAATTGGAAAAAGTTAAAGACGCACGATGATATGTGGAACTATGTCAAGGTTAGAAGTTCTCAATTTTTTTAATGTTAGTTGAAAATATTTCTTATTTTTTGCATTAGCCTAGTTCACAAACTATAGGAGAAATATGACATTCCTAATGCTGGAAAAGAATGGGCTTTGAATGTAATTATACTTGCTTGGATAGGGTATAAGTGTAGGATTAAGAAAAAAATTACTTTTTTTCCTATGACAATGACGAAATTCGAATGACAAATAGACCAAAAGTTGTTCGAGAATCTGTATTAAGGATCTCCTTCTTTATTGGAATTTTGAATAAGCTGAGGTAAGATAATTTTGTATATCTTGTGAATATTTGTCAGCATATATATTTTATTCTCTATCTAATTGCTTTTAGGCTAGACACCGACTTACTTCAAGTGTTAGTTATTAGGTTTTTTCTGCATATGCTTGGAACATCAGCTTTTTTATTTTATTTGTAGAATATTTCAAACACTAATAAGGAGAATCACAAAAAGTTAAAGTACATTGTTGGCAAAACAAGTTTTGCCATAATCTGCGAGGTTTGATATGTTGTGATAAAACTACGAACTTATACTTTCTTGTGAAGATATTAATGTCCACTTTTGTAAAACTAGAAATAAAAGAAGGAAAGTCTGGATGGTGTTTCCAGTAAAGAATTCTTCATGGCTACTAGAAGAAGGAAACCTGGTCGAGTATACAAGGACTCATATGAGGATACAACCAATATAATAATACGAAGTTTTCTTGTTCAAAGTTTCTCTTGATCATTTATTTGTTCTTAAATATTGGAACTATTTTATATACTTTAAATCTTATTTGTAGGCTAAAAAAAAAGATAGAATCTCTGGAAAGTGAAGATGGCTCCAAATAGTTTATGAATATCCAAAAGTTATGGCACCTAAACATCATGGTTGAGTAAGGTTGTATGGACGTTGAGTTACCAAGACTCTTTTGAAATGCAAAGCAGCAGATTCTAAAACTTTGCCAAATGTTGTTGATGATGAAAGGATGCAGAAAAAAATGAAAGAGCTAGAAGAGAGGATTCAACAAAAAATGCAAGAAAAGTCCAATGCTCAAAAAGATGACATTCAGACTGCCCATTTTCCTCTAGCTCTTGTGACTCCCCATTTTCCTCGATGTTCCTATCCTAGGAACTATTTTGGTTATTTGAAAATGGCTTTAGTGGTATGGTTATTAAAGACCGTCTTCCCAGTGAAGTGTTTGCTTTCCATGTTGTTGATTCGTTCTATTTTGTGGTCATTGTAGTGTGATTCCCCTCTTGAATATCAGGTGGATTTGGTGGTATTTGGTTTTCTCCTGGTAAGTTCATTATTGAGTGTTGGGATCCAACCATCCAGAGAGTCAATTAGTTCATTGTTAAGCAATAGTAAGTTCAGTGTTAAGCGTTGAGTGTTATAAAACAATTGTCTATTGTGCTGATCAAAGAGTCAATTACTACTGGATGGATTATCTTTCTATTGGTAGAATACAACTCCAATGTAGGTGCTCAACTTTAATTTTTAGGGTCATTTGAATGGACAGAAAGGCAGAAGAGTGCTTCTGTATGCTGTTGTATAATCATTAGTTGATGTGAAGGAAGAACTAAGGCACAAAAAGAGATATGAAAAGATAAACGTAACCTTTAATGTTATCGAATCACCTCCAAAAGACTTATACACTATAATTGACATTAAAATATAGAAGTTAATACTGTTATTGGGGCTTGTTACTAAGTGTGATTGGTAATTGTTGATGCGTGTAGTGAATTTGATCTTCCTCGCTTCTAACCTAAGGGAGTAAGATTAGATCTCATTAACTATAATTGTGCTTGCATGTGAGTAGGTTGTGATGGCAATTCAGACTGTATTTGATATGGGCTATCTGAAATGTCTCAAAAAATTGGCTTCGTGAAACTCACAGTGATTTATTTAATAATGAATAATTTAAGTATGACGTTTCTTTCAGTTTAGCTATCACAGTGACTAATTTAAGTGTGACGTTTCTTTCAGTTTAGCTATCTTATAGTCATGAGGCATATTTGGGTTTGTTGGTTTGAAATTAAAAATTACAAGGCAACAATGATTAAAAAATCAACTTTGGCGCCTGTTTGCTAAGTCTTGACATCTATTTTTAGCTTATGGGTATGTGAAAATCTACTACGAGACTAGGACCTATGAGTTGTAGGTCACCGTAGTGGGGGTCTCGTGACCCCGATCTGTAACTTTTTAAAGGACGACCCGGTTTGTTTTAAAAGGGGGTCAAAATAAAATTTGACCCCCATTTTTATTTATAAACCCTAAGATCGACGGAAAACCCCCAAATTCATCTCCCCCATTCACTGTTCCGATCACAATCTCGGCTACCAACGTCATTTTCCAGCAAAAATTTCGGCCAGGACACCATCTTCTAGGGTTTCTACGTATTTTTCTCTGTACGTTGCTTTGATTCAATTCTTCTACAAATTTGTAAGGTTCGTGGTTACTTATAACGCACTAGGGTGCTGACCTTATTCTATGGATGATTATGGATTTGGTTTGTCTACGAAAACTCATGCCCATGTGATCATGCCTTTGTCTAAACATTAAACCTAGGGTTTGTATGATTTGAAGGATTTTGCTATGACTTGAACCTTGTTTGGAATTCTTTAATGGGTGGTTGTAAATGTGAAAATTTTTGGTCCCTAGAATGTAGAGCTTGATTATTGCCTGACCATTGTTAGAATTGTCTCCATAATTGGAACTAGGTAGTATGGGTGTGTCTGATATGCTATGGCTTGTTGAACTTTATTGAAATTGTTTGAATTGCACCTGCACCTCAATGGAATGCAAGTTTGTAGATGAAATTACCCTTGGTTGTGCTTGATGTAATTAAGAAGTAACTTCGATTCATAGGGATAATGGTTTTTTTGATTATATGATTTCATAGTAGGTCCATTTATGTGTCAAATCTACTGTCTTGCTTTTTTTTCGTTGCCAACTTGTAAATTGTGTTTGTTGAACTTGTGTTTTCTGTGGTGAAGTGATAGGCATCACTAGTGCCTTCTCTTTTCATTTACAAGCCCCCCTACGACTCTTAAGTAATGGTCCCTCATAGCAAGCACCAGTCACTTATGTTTCGTTCTTGTTTCTCATACGAGACCCACATACGACTCATAGTACTTGCTAAGACTCGTAGTAAGGGTCTCGTAAGCCTGATTGAATTTTTAAAAATTGTCTATCGAAATAGGTACGAGGCCAGACTTTGACTCCTAGGTCCCTTTACGAGTCATAACTGCATCTCATATCTGAGTTCAGACTGTAATTTTTCAGGACGCTTGGTACTACGAGTCTAGTGTATGACTCATAGGATGCACCTCGTATCTACAGACCTGCATCTGCATCAGTGATTCTCTATACTTAAATTATTTTTGTTTCGTGTTCTTTCTTATGTGATTCATTTGATCAAACATCTTGATGCTCACATATGTTGCATGGTTGGCTTGCAGATACATGCCACCAAAAGACAAACGAGCAATCTAGACATTCCAACAGAGATTGGTGGACAAATCTTCTAAGGCTGAGAGATCCGAGGGGTCTCAAGGAGTTCACAGGGTTAGAATAGACACCGAGGCTAATATACCATAGATCTAGGTAGGCACAACTCAGACACCAACGGAAGTCTGCAGTTCCTCCCAGTCTGAAGAGGAGGAACAACAGGGTAATTGAGACGGGTCTGAGAGCAGCTTACCACATATGACCCCCACACACTCAGGTTCAAAGTCAAAGTCTTAGAGCACCTCCCAGTACTAGCATGAAGAAGTCCAATCACAGCCCCTAGCCGACCGCAGATGGTGTGTCCCAAGGATGAAGGAGATATATGACCAGGGGTTAAAGCCCAAGGGATAGGGAAAACTGGTGGGGCGATTTCATGAGGAGTGAAGAGTGAATGACTCAGGGTTAGATAAGGTGCCAAGATTAGATGAGGAGATAGACAGACAAAGACTATGATAGACTATACAATAGCTAGGCAAGTATGCCCCTTACGTGATCCATGAGTTTTATACGGCCTATCTTGCTACACTCCGTCAAGGGTCACCACAGATTATGAAGTTGATTGAGCAACTGAGGTTACTGGTGGTGCCAGTCTAGGGTCGGAGAGTTCCTATTTTGGAGGAGACTATTTAACCGATTCAGTTTGGGTCCACTTATCGAGTGCCTCAGTCCACCGGAGAGTATGACAGTCGCATCGATAAAATGAGCAGAGCGGTGAGTGAAAAAGATGTTAGGGACAACACTAAGCTACTATAGTAGATATCCAAAAAATATGTAAGGAGGGCTTCGAGCCTACCTGGGTTACATACCATGCAGATTCAATAGTTAAAGCCCACCTCTCTTTCCTGGACAAGTTTTGGTGGTCTATTATCCTTTAGCGTATCCGGCCTACTTTCATGGATAATAAGATCACATTGGAGCGAGCTATGTTATTAGCCAACATTCTAGGTGGTTATGAGTTAGATTGGGCCCTTATTATCTCCGAGCAGATCCATGAGTCCGCCATCCGGACATACACCTTACTGCCATTCCCTGTTTTGATCCAACGATTATGTAGTATAATAGGCGTACCTATAGACACCCACTTGGGCTAGCATATTGAAGCCACATGCACTATAGATCCTAGCCTAACAAAGGCCGATGAGAATACGGTGGCCCTACCTCGTGTAGTTCCTTCGGCTATCCTAAATCCATTCCCAGTTGAGCCTCAGATTCAGGGCTCGACTCCAGCTAACACCGATACTACTCCCAGTAGCTACAGAGCCTACACCAGCCATTGCGATTAAGTCCACGCCATCCTCCAGTACCCCAACACCAACAACATCTACATTACATGTTGATTCTATTATCTCTGTTATTGCTTTTCAGGAACTATTACGCAGGGTGGCCACGACGGAGTCTAGACCACAAGCTTTAGCAGCACAGTTCAGACCTTGGAGGAGAGGATAAAGGTATTCGCTCGTGATTTTGTTGACGAAAGAGTTAGAGCGGTGGATGCCCGAGTCAATGTTTTTGAGGAGAGATTATAGCGTAGGCTTGAGGGTTCCAGGCTTGCTGACATGAGTTTGGTGACTTCGTACTTAGCAAAGTTTAAAGAAGACTTATTACAGATGTTAGTAGCCCCTGTTACTGTCCCAGAGGTGGCACCGATTAGTAACGAGGTGTTTGATTGGCTAGCTGACCGCTCACATGCTAATGGGAAGAGACCCCTCGAGATAGATGACCCAGAGTTGAGCGAGAAGCGGCCTAGACCTGATGTCCCAATAGGCCCACGTGGAGTAGCCGATACCAGAGGAGGTGGTGCAGTAGTCGATTCTCTTGGAAGCCATACAAATAGATAGGGAGTCGCAATATTCACATGGAGAGGGTACCTCACGTATAGCTGAGATCTAGATTGCTGAGAAGGAGGTCGTGACCCAGGAGCCTGCTGACCAGAAAGATACCGATGCTTAGGCACCATGATGTTTGACCCTTTTGACCCCAGTTCTTATATTTTCTTTATGGATACTTTGTTCCTTCTGTTAGACAATCTTTTTGTTAAGTTGGTTTTGAATGTTTTATGTTGGATGTTGTTTTTACTTTTGTTTTGGATATTAGTTTTAAAATGTTGGTTTTTAATGTATATATATATCTATGCTTATGTTTTCGTCATTTGCATCTTAGTATGAGTTTTTACTTTGAGGACAAAGTATTCTATTTTGGTGGGGTGGTGGAAGTTATGGATTAAGGTGAAGTCTGAGTAGCCTTGAGTCAATAACTTCCCCTATTTTTATCCCAAGGTTTTCTTGCCATGTTTCTTTTTCCTTGCGGATGTCTAATTTTCTTTTGAACCGGCATGTTTTAGGTACTGTAGATAGATTGTAAATACATAGTAGTATTATCTATTGGCATATAACGAGTCTTTAAATGCTTTTTAAATTTTGATGAAAAATTGAGTACCCTCAAATTTTTGAGATTGTGGTTATTGATGCATTCATGCATTTTAAGTATCTAGCAATGTTTGTTCTGATAATGTAAAGATAATGCGAAGGTAAGCTGAGGCTTGAAGCATGACCTATCAGTCTATACTTGATTGTGGGTGCAATGCGATGTGTGTTATGAGCTTATTTTGCTGCATTCATGTATCATGTATGGACTAAGAACTTGCCTTATTACTCTGAAAATTGTTTGGTGATGTAGTTGATTTGGAAAGGATCTTAGGCCTTTGTTCTTTTAGTGAACCCACATTTAGCCTAAATGACCTACCAAATGAGTGAATGAATCCTTTGTTACAAATTTTTGAGGTTCTCATGTACTCATTCTTTCTTGACACCTTACTAGTTTAACCTTATTTAATGAAATACCTTGGTATTGGCTCTGGTCTATCCTTGAGCATGTGAACCTTGATTGAGGCTAAAAGCCTAAGTTGAGGGTGGCTACAAATGGTGGCCCTGGTTTGAGGAATATATATTATGTACTTCAACTCACGCTAAAAGCCTAAGTTGAGGATGACCCTTATTGTGGTTAAGTAATAACAATGAGGTAGTTAGTTGGGAAATAAAGAAAGAAATAAAAAAATAAAAAAAAATAATATGTCATGAGCTCGGTGAAGAAAAAGAAAAGAAAAGTGCCTTGAGTTGAGAAAAAGTAGTAAGAATTGAGTTCAGAAATAAGGCACAGCTGAAAATAGAAAAAAATCACCAGAGAAAAGTTTGTAACAGGAGAATAAGGTGGATTTAATGAAAATGGTTGGGTGATGAAAGCAAAAGTGTTGGCAAACATGGTTCAAGGATAGCTTTTAGTCACTATTTACCTAAAATGACATACCAAAGCCCCCTAAACCTATGTTACATGTCCTTAAGTACTAAAGTGATTCAAATCCACTTTCTTACCAAGCCGGAAGATGAGTATAGAGGCAAACCTATGGGGTTTGTCATTTTGCATGAATCTCATTTGAGAGAGTGAGAATGCTTCCTCAGTCCCTGATTTCTAAATGCTTTTTTAGTGCATAAAAGAGACTTCTTTTCTTTGAGGGAATTTGCACTACTTGATTAGCATGTGGCTATATCAGTGATTGTGGATGGTTGATGCTCCTTAGCATATCATAGTTGGGTTGCCAGATTCATGATCATGTTTTTGTTGTGCTTAGTAGCTTTGTGATCTGGCTTTGAAAATGATAGTTGGGTATCTGGATTAGAATGAATGATGTATATGCCATTGGTATAGCTGCTATGTATTTTTCACTGTCTGCATAGATTAAGTCACCGCTTGAGGACAAACAATAATTCTAAAGTGAGGGTGTCGATGTGCTGTCAAAATACAACATACTTGATACCCAAAACTAGGGATTGTGTGAGTTCTTAATGCGACCTTTTATGGTTTTTATGTGTTTCTGTGTTTTTCTTACAGAAAAGTTAGGTTGGCATGATTTTGGATGAAAATTGCAGATTTTGTTGAAGCATAAGACATGCGAGTTCACTACAAGCCGTAGCCCAAGCTACGAGTTGTAGGGTGTTATCATAGCAAGAAGCAGAAACCGAAAATCAGAAATCTGCTAACTAGAGGTCAACCTTACGATGCCACCCTATGAGTCGTAGGTCTTGTTACGACTTGTATAGGTGTACTCATAGTAGGAAATAGAGAGCCCAAACATTAGATCAATAACAGAAGGCCTAGACTACGAGAGTAGCATGGCTACGACTTGTACCAATGGGTCATACAAGTTGAGTCCAAGATGCCAAGAACCTGATACAAGACCCTGATTACGACTCATAGGTCACCCTACGAGTTGTATCTGTGAGGCATACCAGCTGCCAGTTGTCTTTTCTGTGTAATTTTTAGGGTTAAAATTGTAACTATAAGTTAGGTTTTATTTTAGAGTATAAGGAGGGGAGAACGAGATTCCATTGTAGAGACATTGAATGTGCCTTTGAATATTCGCTCAAGAATATTTTAGGGTTCTAGAAAAGTTCTTTATTTTTCTCTTGGAAAACCCAATTTTGGGGATTGCAAATCTTGCTTTATGCTCAGTAGCAATCTATCAAGCTTGTGGTTTGCAACGTGTGGTATCTTAAGTCTTCATTGCTTTGGGTAAGATTCTCAATCATATCTTATATTTGCATTTTTATTTGTTTTACCTTAGCCATGAGTAGCTAAGCACCCACAACTTGGGGTTGTAGGAACCATGGGTAGTTGACTGGAGATGACCTAGGTTTGTGCATTTCTATGATTGGGGTTTTGCATGTATTGTCTATTTCTCTTCGTTATGATTATTGTTTGGTGGTGGACAACACAAAACTACGCCTACTATCATGATCTTTACCAAGGAAGTGACGAATAGGAAAAGAGAAATAGATGACAAGATTCGATTGATGTGTTCTCGTCTAATCAACCAAACCTAATGTCACGACCCAAGCCTAGGGCCTAGATGTGAACGACGAATGGGGAACCCGAAGGAACCCCAAACCAGCTTCTTAACTTGTCGCTACATATCATTGGTCACGAAAGCATATAAAACATTAAAGAATAGCAATAGGCAGAGGGGCTAAGGGAAAAACTTGCACAATACCATAATCAAGAGACAAGATTCACATAGATACATAACATGTCCAACAACCATCTCTATTACATAGATAAGAGCGAAGGACAAGACAAAGCAACCAGGCTTACCCTTATAGTTAAATAGAACATAAAGAAGACTATCTCAATACATAACAAGAGAGTATAGACTAACGTCCCCGAAGTGGAGGACTCACAAACTAGCTTGAATAGCATATAGCTAGCCATGTGGAGGAGGATGATCAACTTTTGCACCGATTCCTACATGGTGATATCATGTAGGCAAGAGTAAACGTTAGTATGTTTGAGTGTACTAAGTATGTAGGATGCAATTCAACAATAGATAGGCATCATAATCAAAATGCATAATATTAAGCAATAGGCATAATATAAAATTATGACATGCATGATCAATGCTTAAGTAAAACATGCTTAAATAACTCATATTCATGTAGGATATCATATGTGTAGAAGAGACCACGCTAGCTATTAATGGTACAAACCCCTTGCTGGTTGTGTGGTACAAATTCCTCACATGATAGATGATAATCATACCTTATCAACACAGAGGTGAAGTACAATCCCCTCACATGGTTGATGAGTACAAAGCCCCACCATGGTTACCTGGGCTCTTATCCCCCGGGATCGGGTATGGTCTAATGCAACACTATATATAGAGTATATCATACACATAAGCTCATTTCATCATCATATAGTCATTCATATTATATCTCATGCTTTGGACCTTCAATTCCTCAAGAAACCATATTCAGAAATTTTATCAAACACTTAGAAAGGTGTATAATGCTAGTATAAAAGCATGAAGTATAGAGATGAAATCATGAAAGAAAATCCATTGTAAAATCATCAGTCAACACCTTGCAACTCCCTCAAGCAATATACATCAAAACCCCTTCTCAAATCTTACATTATATCAAATATTTATAGTTCAAAACATGGCAAAACAGTCACAACTGTACATAGCTTTAACTTAGTGTGCAGTGAATTTCATAATAATCAAGACTCATTTGTAAATCAACTTTAAGTCATGCAATTTGAGTAAAAGGAGACTTTGGTATCACTGGTGAAAGGAACCCATAAAAGAAACCCACATACCTTAGCTTAGAGATGAACTTGGTGAAGATTGGAGATGGAGGCTTGAAGCTTGAAGAAGAACCTTGAAGGAGAACCTTAGCTTTGGATGAGGGTTTGGGACTTGAGTTTGGGGAGTGAAAATATGACTGTGTTTGAGCGGTACTGGGAAATGTTTAGGATGATATGAGAGTGAAATTTTGCTATGTATAGGTAAAACCATGTTTGGAAACACTTAGACATAGAAGTCTTGGACCGAGCTAAAACAAATGTCCCCAAAATGTACAAGGGCGCATTGCGGGGGCAACGTGAAAACCCTACTGGAAATTGCATTCTTGGAATTTCATAATTGCTAATCTTTCGCTCTTAAATAGGGGTTAGACCCTTTTTCACCTAATTTGGACCCCCTAAAAAGAATATGAAGTCAGATTTTCAAAATAGCAAATGGGTTTTGAGGAATATGGAATTTTAAATTCCGGGCATTCTGAGGCACGCTTTCCGGCACTTTTTTGGGGTCATTTCGTTGAACCAAGAGGAGGTTTACTAGGACAATAGGTAACGGTATGTTGGCCCGCCATGGGTGCCGACCAAGCAACGTGGTGAAATTCAACCTTCACCTTCACAAGAGGGCTTAAAGGAGCTAAGTTACCATCCTGCATGTGAATCTCTAATTATAGTTATGTTATGTAGGTTAATCGAGTCAACAAATCATGGGGAACACAATTCCCAAGTTGTCTCTAAAATTGAGTGTTTTCTCGCATCGTAATATAATGTTTATTTTGTTTTTATTCTTGAATCTTGTAGTCAAGTCCTGTATTCCCTGTGGATTCGAGCCTAATCTTTTAATTACTGACAACGAACACTTCTTATTGGTGCGTGAACATCTGTTGCATCACCAGACTATGAAATTTAGATTAAAAAAAATATTGGAGTAATTATTCTAAAATCCATTCATAAATTATAAAAATCAAACACTAGGACATAGTCTCTAGCTACAATCCTAGAATATAGGAAATTAGTCACTCATTATTTGACTCAAACACATGATTAGTCTAGGAAAAAACAATCAAAGAATAGATAAAAAGAAGAAAAGATGAAACAAATAACCCTAGGGTGAAGTTCTTCGTCTCTTCTCTCTGTCTCTGCAAAAATTAGATAATGAAATAATGACTAAAAATTATATTTAAAACCTTGCATCTTTAAAGTCTGCATCATGAACATGTCTTCACCTAGCGTATTTTCAACTTCCAGCTCATCCAAAAAGTTTTGACCTATCCACAACCAAGTCCGTAGTCCGCGATGCAGACTTGTTTCTCTAAAGTTGTTTTGTGCCTTTTTCTCCATCTTTTTAAACTTCGAACTTCCTCAACACTAGTCTGTGATGTAGACTTTCTCTTTTCTAGTACTGGTTGGCTTTTTGTTCTTCCTTTTTCTGGTTGTATTCTCCCTTGTTTTTCATCTATTTATTGAAAAACCTGAAAAACACAACAAAAAAGCACTCTTGGCGAAGGATTAGCGTGAAATAATAAAATTACACAAAAGGTCACCTAGGCTCTATCAATTTGTCCTCTAACTAGGCTATGACATGGGTAAAATTGGCTAGTTATGGAAAAAAAATATGCCTAAGACCACCCCACACTTATAGCTTTTTTCATCCTCGAACAAATTAAGACACATGCATGTGACCAATAGGTAGAATTTATAAGGAACAACTATTACATAAGGTTTTGTCTATGCAATCCATTATCTCATTAATTCACTCAAACGATCACCTCTCAAGATCGTAATCTATGATGCATATGGACTCATGTGAACTTACACTTTGAGTTATCTTGGTTATCACTCTTTCAAAACTCATGTACCCTCACAACAAGAATTACCCATGTGTACTCACAATAATAAAACTCAATGGATAATGACAATGGGTATAATGACTACTCTCACTCTCTCAAATGATATAGGCTTGCCCCTAATGTAGGTCCTCATCAGTGTAGAAATCTAACTTAAAAGAATCACTTAGGATTTTTATTTTGGTTGTAATGTAGGCTAATGGTGGGTGGGTAGAGATGTTTAGGATATGAATTAGTGGCTCAACTCCCAAGTGCTTTAGTGAAGCATACTTTTACTTTTAAGCATCTTCTCTTTGGTTTTTCTTCTCTATCAAATCCCCCCTTCTTTACTCTCCAATTAAAGTTATTCTTCACACCCCTGTCCTAATATATCAATAAAAAGAAACACACACACACACACATACATACACAGACCTAAACCATGACAGGTCATTTGCTGCAGACCCTTAATGTTTTGGGTCTTAATTTTTTAAAAAATTAATTTTCTTCCATACCAAGGCATATCCTAAGGGTACCTTTTCAAGCTTAATTCCCTTAATCTATCCCACGTTAAAATGCTAGGTATATTAGGATCAAAATCACGGTTTAAGAAAGAATGGCATTTGGCTTACAATATGGTTGTCCAAAGAACAAGGATAAGGCTCTATCACGACCCAAGCCTAGGGCCTAGATGTGACACGGTGAATCACAATCCTAAGGGACCCAAACAAGCCTCTTAGCATAACAATCACACATCCTTGGTCGCAGTAGCAAAGTATACAACAACAAGAGATATAATATAAAAGGAAAGCGGGACTAAGGGAAAACTTGACATTCATAAAAACATAACGAGTCAAACTCATAGCATAAGTACATTCAATATCAAACAACACCTCTAACATAGAATGGAGCGGGGGCGAAGACCCTTTCTGAGCTCACCCTCATAGTAACAAGTGTTCAACATAAAGAAATATCAAATAGCAAGAGTAACATAGATAGCATCGTCAGACTTGAGGACTCACAAAAGCTTATCTCCAAAGCACCGAACTAGCCACGTGGAGGATGATCAAAAGGTGCTCCGGTCCCTACATGGTAACATCATGTAGACATAGAGTATATGTTAGTATGTTTGAATGTACTACTTATGTAGGATGCAATGCAACATGACACAAGCTATTATAGTTAAAATGCATAAGCATAGATAATGAATAAGTATAACCTCAATATGGCATATATAATTAATTCTTGAAGTAAGACATGCTTGTAAATCATAAAACTTGCAAAGTTCATATTACATGAGTAGGAAGAGACCATAACCGACATAGACCAAGCGGGCTACTACTTGGAATCTAAGGCATGTCACCCTTTTGTAAGGTGATTAGGCATGTCAGCCCCCAAAGAGGTGATCAAGTCATGTCACCCCCTCAACAAAGTGATTCGGCGTGTCATCCCCCAACAAAGTGATTGAGGCGTGTCAACTCTCAACAAGGTCATTAGCATGTCACCCCCCAAAAAGGTGTGATCTACTTGCAACATCAGAGATACTTTTCATGACTTCTATACATACATGTGAGCCCTTAATCATCATAAAGTCATTTGACTTATAAACCATGTAATAGGTCATCAATAACATAAGAATTCTTATCATGACATTTTATCAAACACTTGGTGGGTTTATAATGCTTGTTCAAAACCATGACATTCAAGAGTAAAATAATATGAGAAAACTCAATGCAAATCAACCCACAAACATATAGTAAAACCCTCATGTAAGGTACCTTGAAATCCATCATCATATCTCATGATAGATCATAGTTTCATAGCTCAAAACATGCATAGTCTCAATAAAGAAAACCAATTAATGATATAAGCTTGATATAGATAGACATGTATAAACAATCAACATTTCATTAAATCCCAACATAATTTATAATTATAATCCATAAAAAGAGATATCGATAGATGATACAACTTGAAAGCATGTAATTTTCATAAAAAGGGAGATTGGTCTCCATGGGTGACAGGATCCAATGGATGAAACCCATATACCTCAAACTTAGGTTTTCTTGAAATGAGCTTCAAGAGAAAATAGAGCTTGAAGAGAATCCTTGAGTTCCAAAGTTAAGCTTGAAATCCTTGAAATTTGAGTGAGATATTTGGTTAAGTCTTGGAGAGTTTTTGAGAAGGTCTTGAGTGATATAGAGTTGAAAATGGCTAAGTATGAGTGTTTTTATGCATCAGTGGCCATGGGGCTATGACCCCAACGTCCTTGGCCGACACAGGAAAAATGAAGAAAAAACTTGCACTTGTCGCGTCCAGTCTGCGACACGAACCAAACGCACAACAAAATTTATACTGCTCTGTGCCCTTGGGGTGTCATGGCCAAGGCGCGGATGCTCTCTAGAAATCGTAAATTAGAAAAATTTAATTTTTTTGCTATGGGTCCTCTAAAATTCGGGTTATACCTATTTTCCACTCAATTTCCCCCCTAATCAAGAATATGAAGTCGAATTTTGAGATGTATAAAAATTACAATAATGGACATTTTTGAATCACATTTCTGGGCATTTCAATATCTCCCCCTTGGGAGCATTCGTCCCCAAATTTCAAATAAATATGCATAAGAGAAGTAATCATGAAGATTTCTGCCTGACGTAAATGCAACAAATACATTTAAACATCATTTTTCAAAAAGTCTCAACATTAGTGTCAAAATCACCATAAACTTGTCATCATGAACATGAATACATTACAAATGACATAAGGACTGAAAATTATGACTTGAAATCACATAGGGGATTTAAATTAGTACCTTCGCCTTAACTAGAGTGGAAGAGATATGGATATCACTTTCTCATGTCTGCCTCGACTTCCAATGTGGGACTTTCAACTTGTTGGTTCCTCCAAAGGACCTTGACGGAAGCTACATCTTTGTTTCTCAATCACTTCACTTGCCTATTAAAAATTCCACCGTGACCTCCTCATAGGTCAAATTACCTCCTACGACACCCACAACATCTAAGGGCACTATAGCACTTGGGTCACCCACACACTCCCCCAAGATAGATACATGGAAGACTGGATGGACCATGTTCACCTCCATAGGCAACACCAACTCATATGCAACCTTACCAACCCTCTTTAAAACTTTATAAGGACCCACAAACCTTGAACTTAATTACCCTTTTTTGCTGAACCGGACCACACTCTTTATGGGTGAGACTTCCAAGTAAACCCAATCACCAACCCTAAACTCAAGATCTTTTTTCCTCACATCACAGTAGAACTTTTATCTACTTTGGGATATTTTCAATCTCTCTCTTATCAACATTACCTTTTCCAAGGCTTCTATGACCAAATCCGGACCTAGCATAGCCAATTCCCCCACTTCAAACCACCCTACCGGGTATCTACAACTCCTACCATAAAGAGTTTCAAAAGGAGCCACACCTATGTTTGAGTGGTACCTATTGTTGTAAGCAAACTCAATGAGTTGAAGGTGTTCATCCCAACTACCCTTAAACTCCAAAATACAAGCTATAAGCATATCCTCAAGAGTTTGGATAGTCCTCTCAGCTTGACGATCCGTTTGAGGATGAAAAGTTGTCCTAAGTTTAACCAGCGTACCAAGACCTCTTTGGAAAGACCTCCAAAAGTGAGAGGTGAGTTGAACACCATGATCTGAAATGATACACAAGGCACCCATACAATCTAACCAACTCATGAATGTACAACTTGGCATAATCTTCGGCACCATCAGTGGTTTTGAACGGTAAGAAGTGAGTCAACTTTGTCATTCTATCCACAACAACCCAAATAGAGTCAAATTTTTTCCTAGTCTTAGGCAACCCAACCAAAAAATCCATATCATTATTTTTCCACTTCCAAGTAGAAGCTCTATATATTGGCCTAGGCCACCTGACCTTTGATGTCCAACCTTCACTTATTGGATATTGTAACATCCGGATATGAACTTGGCACTGTCCCTCTTCATACCACCCCATAAATACACCTCCCTCAAGTCTCTATACATCTTTGTAGAACCGGGGTGAATGGAATAGGATGAATTTTGGGCCTCTTTCGACATTAATTCTCTCAAGTCATCCACATTTGGCACACACAATTTACCTTGGTACCAAAGGGTACAATCTCTCCCTTACGAGAAAACCTCCACTTTACCATCTCGCAACAAGGCCTTTAACTCTAGCAAGGCGGGGTCAAGATCTTATTTTGCGTTTACCTCTTCAAAAAAGGAAGACTTAGAACCATCAACAACCACCAAACCACCATTATCAACTTCATCCAACCTAACCCCCAATATAGCCAACCGGTGAACCTCTCTTGCCACCATCATCAACATGAGCTAGACTAACCATAGACATCCTATTTAGAGCATCAACCACAATACTTGCTTTGCTGAGATGATAATACACACTCGCATCATAATCTTTAAGGATCACTAACCACCTCCTTTGTATCAAATTAAGATCTTTTTGGGTGAACATATATTGGAGACTCTGGTGGTCAGTGGACACATCAACATGAACCCCATACAAGTAGTGACACCAAATTTTCCAAGCAAATACGAAGGCTGCCATTTCAAGATCATGGGTGGGATAATTCTTCTCATGCACCTTAAGTTGTCTAGAGGCATATGCTATCACCTTACCACTCTGCATAAATACACACCCCAATCCAATTCTTGAGGCATAACAATACACAACAAATCCTTCCAACCCTTCTTGTAGAGCTAAGATAGGAGCAAAGACAAGCTTATCTTTTAGAGTTTGGAAGATCTTCTCACATTCACAGGTTCACATGAATTTTGCCTTCTTTTGTGTCAACTTAGTCATAAGAGAAGCAATAGAAGAGAAATCATTCACAAACCTATGGTAATAATCCGCCAAACCCAAGAAACTTCTATTATCCGATGGAGTCAGAGGTCTAGGCCAATTTCTAATCATCTCCATATTCTTAGGATCTACCTTAATACCGTCACCCGACAATACATGCCCTAGAAAAGAATCCTCTTTCAACCAAAATTCACATTTTTCATATCTAGCATACAACCTCTCCTCCCTCAAGATTTGCAACACCACCCTCAAGTAATTTACATGCTCCTCCTCACTATTGGAATAAATAAAGATATTATTGATAAAAACAACTACAAATAAGTAGAGGTAGGGTTTAAAGACCCTATTTATAAGATCCATAAATATAGTCGATGCATTAGTTAAATCAAAGGACATAACCACAAACTCAAGGTGCCCACACCTAGTCCAGAAAGTCGTCTTGGGAATGTCACACTCCCTCACTTTCAATTGGTGATACCCGGACGGAATATCAATCTTAGAAAAGTTACTAACCCCTTGAAGTTGATCAAAAAGGTCATCAATCCTTGGTAGAGGGTACCTATTATTTATAGTGACTCTATTAAGTTGCCAGTAATCAATGCAGATTCTAAGAGAACCATCCTTCTTCTTCACTAATAACACCGGTGCACCCCAAGGTGGCTTACTAGGCCTTATGAAGTTCTTTTCCAACAAATCCCTCAATTTCTCCTTCATTCCTTTCAACTCCATTGGGGCCACATGGTAAGGAGGAATAGAAATAGGTTGAGTATTGGGAAGGAGGTTTATACCAAAGTCTATTTCCCTTTTGGGAGGAACAGCGGGAAACTCATCAAGAAAGACATCAAGAAACTCATTAACCACCGGAATCGACTTAATAGGAAAGACATCGTACTCAACATCACTAACCCTCACAAGATGATAAAAACAACCATTGGAGATCGACTTTTGGGCTTTACGCCAAGAAATGAATCTACCCTTGACCACCATATCAAAACTTTACTACTCAAGGACGGGCTCATTAGGGAATTGGAATTTAGCCCTAGGGATTCTACAAACAATAGAAGCATAATATGCATGCAACAAATCCATCCCAAGAATGACATCAAAATCCACTATATCTAACTCAACAAAATCACAAGGCAAGATTTATGCAATATGAATACGGGACAACTTCGATAGACTGTTTTAGCAACAACGGACTCACCAACGGGGGTAGACACTTCATAAGGTTCACATAACAATTCAGGACCGATATGAAGTTTTTTGGCAACAAAAATAGTAATAAAAGAAAGAGTGGCACCCTAGTCTATCAATGCGTGTAAAATAAAATGAAAAATCTTTAACATACCCGTGATGAGATTGGGAACCTCATCCACCCCTTGGTTTCCTTGAAGAGTATAAAACTCTTTTTGTCTTGGAGGATCCCCTTATTGGCCTCCCTCAGACCTTGGACCCTCATTTGCACCTTGGCCTTTGGGATGACCATCTCTAACTTTGTGTTTAGAATGGGGACAATCAATCACCTTACGACCCACTTCACTACAACCATAGCAAGCATTAGAGTTTCTCAAACATGTGGCATTATGATTCCTACCACATCTTCGGCGTATTGGGTTAGGCACCCCACTACCACCACCTTGGAAACTTGGATTATCATTAGAAAATATCCTATTAGGAGCATTGAAAGACCCTTGTCCTTGGAACTTGTGGCCTTGAGGAATCTGTCCACCTTGGAGGTTTGGAATCCCCTTCAAAATGAGCCCTCTTGGACTCACCATTTATTTTTTTCTAAGCTTTTCCCTCACTAGTTGCTCGACATATGTAATTAGGTAGGACAAATCCATATCACTCACTAGCATGGTGGCACAACACTTCTCATTAACCAAGTAAGACACTCCTTACAAAAATTTGTTCATCCTTGATCTAGGCAGGCAACCAATTGTGGAGCATACTTGGAGAGTTTTTTGAACTTGAGGACATACTCTCTCACACTCATGGAACCTTGCTTAAGGTTTATAAACTCCATCATTATTTCCTCTCTTAGCTCGAAAGGAAAGAACCGGTTAAGGAATGCGGCTTTGAACTCCTTATAAGGAATAACATCATTATCTCTCTTCCCCAATTTCTATTGGGTGAACCAAATTTGGGCAACACCGTTGAGTTGGTAGGCCATTAACACTGTTTTCTCCTCCAAATTGACCACCATGATAGATAGCACTTTGCCCACCTCATCGATGTACTCTTGGGGATCCTTTTCTAGTTTTGATCCATTGAACTCCGGTGAGTTCATTCTAGTGAAATCCCTTGTCACGCCCCAAAGTCCTGTTAGGGTGGACTTACACCCGTTGCCGATAAGGCCCGGGAGAACCAACCTATATCTATGCGCTTTCTATACATATTATAAGGGGTCCTACCTTTTAACTTTCCTTAAAGCAGATAAACAGTGATAATAAGCCAAAGGAAATACATATGACTAGGCCGTTGGGGACACGGTGTTTAAAGTGCGAGACATGACTTCACTTTTACTTTACATAGTCTACAAAGCCTCTAACTAAAGAAGAACATCTGATAAGGGTCGGGACAGGCCCTGCCTCGGCTAACTGTACAATATAAACATAAGTTCTAGACATATACAAAGCCTCGAAGCAACCTGGAGCTCGGTGACAGCAGCTGAATATCTTGTACTCCTACTGGGGAGATCTACTAGCACCTGTACCTGCAGCATGAAGTGCAGGTCCCCTGTAAAGGATGTCAGTACGAGAAAATATACTGAGTATGTAAGGCAGGATATACTGTACGTAAAGTAATAGCTCAAATGAACCCATGCACTAGTGTAAGTTTGTGGACCACCTTTAGTTATACTATGGAATCATGTACTTTATATTCTTTATATTACTTTACGTTTACCTTTACTGTATCATCTGTGCACAGCTGTAGAACAAATAACCAACTGATCAGTGGTAAATTGCATCGGGTTCCTCACTGGCTAGGTTATACTCAACCCCTCGGGCTACCCCCCCCCTTTGATAGGATCGTCCCCTGGCTAGGTTATACTCAATCCCTCGAGGCTACCACCTACCAGAACTGTATACTTTATCTTTCAATTACCTTTGAGATGATTCTTTGGTGGCTATAACATTGGAGTTGTAGGACTTTATATGTAGCATATGACATGTGGATGATCATACAAGGCAACATGATACTGAAAAGAGTACACTACATAACTGATGAAATGCATGTGAAATGAAACAACTCGTAAACTTTACTTTGTAACCGGAACTCATGTAACTTGGTATTCATGTATATATGTAGATTTGAAGATAGCTATATATGGCAGCATGTAAACATATGAAGGAGTGGAGACACAGTCAATAGTTGTGTCAGAGTTGGTAGATGCCTTTATGTACCAAGGAAGTATCCATGTTTCATGCCAAATGATACGAAATTAAGTAACCTTACATACCTCGTTGTCGGACCTCTTTACTTTTCAAAACAACCTTCCCTTCCTTCAAACAGTTATCTACAATATAATAGGTGATAAAACTAGTATTAGCAGCCAATATACTCACCTTAGAAGCCTAATTGCATGACAAAACAACACACGGGCAGCAAACGGCAATTATAAATCCTAGCGTTCTCCTTCGACCTTTTCGCTCCTTAGTCATATTTTCTCATATACAATAGCATGTACACATCATGTACAGCCTATTTGAAGTCCATAACAGCCTTACAACAGCCCACAAAGTACAACACATCACAATTCAACACAACCTAAAAACGGACGGCATAACGTTACCTTCCTTCGCTACATTTCGATGTTGATAACTCCAAACCTATTCCAACTTTAACCAAACTGTTTCAGCAACATTTACACATATAAACAAGTCTCAAACAGTCCTATAACATCTCTTAAGAAGTCATGAAGGACGTGAGCTAATAGATTTACACACTATAGCCTGCAATTCCAACCAACAAAACGCTTAAGATAACTCAACCTTAGGGTGATGTTTATAACTCAACCCATATTAACAACACAAAGTTCTCTTCATAATATAATTTAAAAAGCATAGGGAAATGACCAAAACAAGAGGAAAAGGTGTAGCAACTTTCTGCACAGAATCTGTCCAACAATTTTCAGCAAGTATAACTAGCATCTAGCCCTTGTTTTTCATAAGAAAACTATAGTAAACATATGTATAAACTTACTTACCACTATCGTCAAGGTATAGGGCTTGTATATGAACCCTAGAAGTTCCCTTTTTGCTTCTTGCAAGTCAACACACATTGGAAGCAAAGTTGGAGACAAAGCTGTTTTTCTTTTGTGTTCAAAATAATAATGGATTGTGGGAGCTTGCTTTAGGCCTCTTTTTATAGAGGGATTTGGCCAACTTTCTCTTGAATTATTGATCAACATGTAACACACATTATTAAGTAGCTTACCCACCAGCTTGGCTTTCAAAGTTGGGCCTTTTTGGAGCACCAACTTGATGGACTTGGGCTACCTAATTTTCAGCTTTCTTGCTCACTTAGCTTAGGCCCAAATTGTTAAGTGTTTTGCATTGTCTTTGGGCCCTTTTTACTATACTCCTTGGGCTGACAATGTAGCCCATTTATGATGCTAAAACATGGGCCAACGTTACACCCATAACACGGACTTTATTCGTAATCGAACCTAGACAAATTCGACGTCGAGCCTCGTCTCCGTTTAACTA
>JAPFFP010066121.1:0-25512 GCA_026153255.1 Solanum medicagineum | reverse complement strand
CAGTAAAACAAAGGAAACTCTGCCGGATTTTCTGTAGGATTGTTAAGCCTGTAAGGTGATAATTGTGATTTAGTATTTGGATTAATGCCTAATCAGCGCTAGTCACGGCCCCGGGGTCGGGTCGTGACAGCAACCATGATGTGCCAACTAACCATTACGTATTGTCCCAGTCAACCTCCGCTTGGTCAGGTTTGGTTGATTAAACGAGAACACATCAATTGAATCTTGTCAGCTACTTCCCTTTTCCTATTTGTCAATACCTTAGTCGGGATCGTGATAGTAGGTGGGGTTTGGTGTTGGCCGCTACAAAACATCAATCAAAATGAAAGAAAATAAACAATACATGCAAAACCCCAATCAAAGAAATGTACAAAATCTAGGTTACTTCAAGTCAGCTACTCATGGTTCCCATAACCCCAATTTGTGGGTGTTTAGCTACTCATGGATAAGGTAAAATCAACAACAATGAAAGTAGAACACATAGTTCAGAGTTTACCAAAACAATGAAGAACAATAACACCACAAGTTGCAAACCATAAGCTTGGATTAATGGAGAATGAGTACAATGTGAGGTTTTGCAATCCCCAAAAGTGGGTCTTCCAATTAAAAATGAGAATCTACACTAAACCCTAGAAAAACCCATAGAATATTCAAGAGAGAAAATTCAAAGTGTTCTACAAAAAATTCAATGTATGATAGCTGGTTCTAAAACTCTATCGTTAAGTATTTATATTTTTTACAATTTAACCCTAAAAATTAAATAGAAAAGATAGCTGGTAGCAGATACGACTCATAGGGTGACCTACGAATCGTATCAGGGTCTCGTAGTCAAAACTTGACCTTTTGGACTTGACTATTATGACCCGTTGTTACTAGTCATTGCGTGGGCTATGACTCGTATGCTCCTCTCTTAGTCTAGGCGTTCAATTCTTGGTCCAAACTTTTAGCTCTCTATTTCTTGCTACGACCCCACTTATACGAGTCATAGTGAGACCTACGACTCATAGAGTGGCCTCGTATGGTTGACCTCCACTTGGCAGATTTATGAGTTTGCTCATTGTTTCTTGCTACGAGATCATCCTACGGCTCGTATCTTGGGATATGATTCGTAGAAAGGCTCGTATGTCCTGCACTTCAGCAAAAATTTGCGATTTTCTCCCAAAATCATACCAACCTATCTTTTCTGCAATAACAACTCAAAAACACATAACAACCATAAAAAAGCCGCTTTAAGAACTCGCAAAATCCCTTGTTTTAGGCACCAAATGTGTTTATTTTGACAACACACCAATACCCTCTACTTAGAACTGTTGCTTGTCCTCAAGGGATGACTCAATCTAACCAGATAATGATAAAAGACATAGTTGCTACTCTAATGGCATATACATCATTTAACTCCCATTCAGGTACCCAATTCTCATTTTCAAACCTGATTGTAAAGCTACTATGCAGACTACAACACCAAGATGTATCCGACAATCCACTATGACAAGTAAAAGAGTATCTATAATCCACAATCACTAAGTTAGTCATATGCCAATCATGCAGCGCAAATACCCTCACAGAAAAGAAGTCCTTCTTTCTTACTCAAAGTGCATTTAAAATTTAGGGATTGTGCAAGCAACACTCTCACAAATGAAATTCATGTAAAATAACTAACACAATAGGCTTTCCTTATACTCAACTCCGTACTGATGACAAAGTGAATTCGGATCACTTTAGGACTTAATGGCTTGTAACATATGCTCATGAGGCTTTAGTATGGCATTTTAGGCAAGTAGTGACTAAAAGTTATCCTTGAACCATGTTTATCAACACTCTTACCTCCATAACTCAAGCATTTTCACTAAATCCGCCCTTATTCTTCTTTTTCAAGCTTTTTCCGGGTGCTTTCTTTCTCTCTTTTAGCTGTGCCTTATATTTTAGCGCATTTTGTGCTATTCTCTTCATTCCAAGGCAACTTTTCTTTTCTTTTGCTCACGCGGCACATGAATTTTTCATTTCTTTCTTTCTTTCCCCACTATCCACCTCATTTTCATTACTTTACCACAATTAAGGCCACCCTTAACTTAGGATTTTAGCCTGAAGTGAAGCACACAAAATCGATTTCTAAAACTAAGGCCTCTATTTGTAGTCACCCTCAACATAGGCTTTTAGCCTCAATCAAGGTTCACATGTTCAAGTATAAACCAGGGCCAATATCAAGGTATATCATAAAATAAGGCTAAGCTAGCTAGGTGTCAAGAAAGAACAGATACACGAGAAGCTCAAACAATTGGAACAAGGGATCAACTATCACATTTGGTAGGTCATTTCGGCAAAAGTGGACTTACTAAAAGAACAAGACCTAAGATCCTTTCCCAATCCAACCACATTACTAGTCCAATCTTAGAGTAATAAGGCAAGTTCTGAGTCTATACATAATATATGAATGCGGCAAAATAAGCTCATATACACATGGCATCACATACACAATCAAGTATAGACTCACAGTTGATGTTTCAAGTATCAACTTGCCTTCTACTTATCAGAACAAATATTGCCAGATAATCATATGCATGATTGCAAAAATAACCAACAATCTCAAAACTTTTGAGGGTACAGAATTTTCAAAACATTCAAAAAGCATTTCAAGATTGTACATTTGCCCAAAAGATAGTAACTACTATATATCTACAAATTATCTACACCACCTAAACATGCCGGTTCAACAGAAATTAAAACATCCACAAGGAAAAAGAAACACAGCAAGAAAACCTTGGGATTAAAAAGAGTGGAAGTTATGGACTCAAGGTTACTCAGACTCCCTAATCCATAACTTCACACACCCCACCAAAAGAAAATACTTTGTCCTAAAAGTAAGCACATACACACACACACACATATATATATGTCAATTATTGTCACCCAATTTTTACCCTCCACGATGTCAAATTAATAATCGAGCTTTTTTTTTGTTTTAATAAATTTTAAGCAACTATTTTCCAAAAAAAAAAACAAATGTAGCACGTGGGGGCCACACGCCCCCAATTCCTTTTCATCCCTTCTTCTTCACAACTTGTTTTTCTTTCCCCTTGGACCATTTTTCTCTTTCTTCTCCGTTTCAAAATCCAAAAACCAAAACCAGACAACTTTCCCTATTTCCCAACGGAAAATCTGACAACCCTCGCTCCCCCACGATCTGTCGTCGGTCACGCGTACCCTTTTATTCAAATTCAAATGGATCCATTTTAAACCCTAATCGTGCACCTATATAATGCCTCTTCTTCTTCGGTTTGAGGGTGCGGCGATGGAAGTCTAAAAGAACCCGAGCAAAAACATCTATCCATTGCCCTAATAATCTTCTTCTTCTTTAGTTTAGGGGCAGCCGCGAATGATCTCAAAAACCCTAGCTAGCCGCAATCAATTTCAACTCAAAAAGTTTGAAACCTAAAGTCTAGATTCGAAGTCGATTGTTGGTAACAGGGTTCATTATCAGTGGTGGGAGTTGATTTCAAGCTCGTCGTCCTGTTCGCTGTCCCGAAAAGGTAATACTCAAATCTCATTTTTTGTTTCAAGTTTCGTATACTGTGTTCGGGTTAGAATTCATAAAGCTATATCGAAATCGTCATGTTTCTCTTGACTGAAAATGCGTCGCTATGATGGTTTGGTACTGATTTGCTATGGATTGTGCTTGAACTGTTCTTGATATGGTCGAGTCCAATGCTATACTGGTTGAGAATGTTGTGCTGTTATCGTTTTATTCACTGCTAAGTTTGTCAAGATTCGAGGTCAAAATGCCCAAATGATCCTATTATTGTTATCCCTGTTTATCCCATGTTGATGTCACTGTTATCTTGCTGGAAAACGTTTAAAGTATGCTTCTGTCTTCTATTTTTCTTCTTGCTAAGGTGTAGTTGCTGCTAAGTTGGTAATGTTGTGGTGTTGTTGATCAGGCTATATGATATTTGATTTCAAAGATTCGAAACGATGCACCTTATTACTTCATGATTTGAAAACTATTTCTTCGATGCGAGTCTTAATTTTCTTTGCTGAAAATAGCTTCAAAGGGTGAGTTTAGATCAAGGAAAATGTATTTATGATACTGTATATCAGTTGAAAATGTTGTCGTCGTCATTTTTATCTACTGTAAGCTGCCTAGGACCAAAAACCAGTGTCATATTGTCTCAATGAATCCTTTGGGTTTCAAAGTTTTTAAATTCTAGTCACGCAACTTCCTGTTCCTTGATGTGGGTTCTCTCTTTCGAATGCTAAGGACTAGTTTTGTTTCAAGCTTTCCACATGTTGTTTCTCAGCTTATAGCTAGGTGTATTCTTTTAGTCTTTTATATTTCTCTATTTGTATACAGTTACTGCTTCGGTTTGCTAGTCGTAACCTTGTTTTGCTCTTTGTTTAGCATTATTTTTCTCCCAACGAATGTTGTATTGATCCCCATATCGAGTATAGTTGCTGGTTGTTTATTTACTGACTATAGATGACTATATATGGGGTTTCAGTCAATTTAATAGCTTAATTGGTCACTAATTTCATTGGAAAAATATCGTGACAGTGTTTGAGGATCAACCATAGCTAATAATATTTCCAGTTTCTCTTCTTCTGTTTGTTGACGAAACTTTCTCAAAACAAACTCTAACTAATGACTTCCTTAACTCACTCATGGTCTAGATTAGCTCGTTAATATTTGGAAGAAGTTGTGCTCATACTTACACAGGTTTAACTGCTCACTTCAGAATCTGAATGTATTGGCTTGAATATGTCTCTGTAACATATGAATTTGGGTCTAAAAATGCATATAGCTACACTCTTCTGCTTGTATCCTTTCATTTCAAGACTGATATGTTGATTTGGCTCCTTGCAATGCTCTTAAGCTACAGTCCATATTAGTGTTCTTAAGTTGCAGTCCATTTCAATTAGCTTTTAGTCATTTGTTCTCAAATCCATTTTAAAAATTTGGAGTGATAACTTTTGTTTCACCTATCTATTTTAGTATAAGGACAATGCTAAGCCATCTGTTCACCTATTTCTATGTGACACCATATCCATTGATGATATTCTTCATTATTGCTTACTTTGTTGATCACCATTTATATGTTACTGGGAAACTGATTTTTGTTGGGCTAATTCTTGATCGGAAGAACTACTTGTTTAAATGCCCTTTATGTGTGTGCCTGTCTACTGTTAATGCCAGCTAAACATTTTGGGATTCAAATGATGTTGCGAGTAATAATTCTTGCTTGAGTGTTGGAGCTATATTTTTATATAAGGTTTCTAATCTTCCATTCTTTTTGTTTGCATGTGATCCAATCCGTGTCCATTTGGGCTCCCTATTCTGCATTTCTTGGGCCACGGAGGCCCGAACTTCCTTTTCTTCGAGTCAGCCCAAATTCCAGGAAGCAAGAATCCCACAAGGCAAAGGCCCAACAACAAAAGTTTAAAATGGGATAATGGCCTATCTTCAACTCTCTTCTTTTATTTTGTTGTATGTGTGTATGCTAACATTTTATTGGTTTCAATCTAATGACGTTCTCCCGGCACGTCAAACCATTTGTGTTATTTAATTTAAATTTTATTTTACTTTGGAAAAGTATTTTGCATAAAAGATAAAAACAAAAAATGATAATAATAAAATCAAAAGAAAAAATGTGATTTTATCATGTTAGTTCATTTTTAAACCTAGTCAAAATTCTTTCAAATTTATTCAAGTCTTTCAAAATTAGTCAATTTCAAAATCAGTCAATCTTTTCAAAGTCAAGAAAAAATTTCAAAAGTTAGTCAAACATCTCTAATCGTCGGATAACCATATTTAGTGGTCATTTTGAGTGCATAAACCCTTCTCGAAATGGAAATATGAACCTGAACCTTTTTCTTTGAATTTTTAAAAGATTTTCTGTTAATCTTTTAAAATATTTTATCAGTTTTCTAATTATCCCAAAATTAGGTGGTGACTCTGTGTTTTCTTTCAAATTTCGAGATTGATTTTTCTCAAATCAATTGAGTTTAAATCGATTAGCGATTTTTGAATTTTCTTTTAAAATAAAGCCATTTTTCAGTGTAACAGAAATGGCGACTCTGCTGGGGAATTTAACTAGGTTCTAACCATTAGATTATGTTGTTTGGCTAACTATTTGATTTGTATTGTATTATTTGCTTTATGTGTTTAAATTTGATATTAAGCTATCATTTGCATTTCATGGCATTTCCTTTTTTTATTTTTTCGTATTTGGAAGGATGGTTTTGCGAGCCCGTAGCTGAATCTCCAAATATATAACCCTTCGGAATAAGTGATAATTTTATTGGTTCGACCAATTATTGTCATGAACTTCCAGCTCAGGTTATCCGCCTGGGTACCCGGTCAATTTAAAAACCTACTCTTAGATAACTAGGTTAGAGCCAAAATCTCTACTGCTAAGCATTGGGCTAAGTCAACCCAATACGTTAGGCATGTTGGGCCCATTAGAAAGACCACCTTGAGTCCAAAATGGCCTCTGGCCCAAATAGACGTTCATGCTTATGTGTTTATATTTGAAGGATGTATATATTGTTTGATGAACCTTTGTCCCTGGGGGTTGGGAGTAATTTTAATAACACATGTTGTTGCTTGATATTACATTCAAGACGCTCAGAGATGCCGAGAAGTACAAGAAGAAAATTCCACGAAGGTTTAGTTTAGGATTAATACCCCTGCGTGGGTTTGATTAATTTTTGCATCCCATTCCCCAAATTATGTATCTCCACTAAGTTTATTCATAAGGCTTGTATAAACATTTTTGGGGCGATGGAACGTCTTATTGCATATACATCCTTTCAAATCGTTAGGCCTACCCTTGGCACGAAAGGGTCACATATCTGTTTAGGGCACGCTATATCTGCTTATGTGATATAACTGTTGTGTGATATGTTGCTTTGTATGAAGTCTACTAATCCACTACTTTTCAAAGCTTTCTAGAATCCTTTGAGCAAAAATGAAGTCACTATCAAAAGTGCGTCCAAATACTCTTCGAGTCTCAAGTTTCTCAGCAAAATCAAACTCACCTTTCAAAATTCTCAAAATTGAGCTCACTTTCAAAAGATGAATTTTTCATTTCAAATCAAGAATATCAAAGTTTCGAACTATGTAAGGTCTGTTTCCTCCTGCGTGAGATATGTAGGCAGCCTTTTTGGCCCAACCCTCCAACTTTTCATAAAGAAAATTTCCTCCAGCTTTCATAAAGCAAGTTTCCCCCAGCTTTCATAAGAAAATTTCCCCATCTTTCCAGAAGCTTATCTTTCTACATTATCAAGCTTCGTGATCTACCACTGCTAAAATCATATAGGCAAAGTCCTGCCTATTTACCACATCTCATGTACCTGTGGGCTAGTTTGCTCTCAATAAAGCAACAATTATGTGCTTATTGATATGTGTGTTGCCTTCTATTATCTATTATTCTGAGGAAACAAACTTGTTTTCTTTTGAGTAATTCTTCTCGCAGGTAATTTTGAATTGATCTGTGTTGATAATAGCCAGCCTATCCAAAGATCCCCTGACCAAAATCAGCAGAAAGAAAAATGGTAGACCATAATAGTGATGCAAGCCCAACAGAGATCACTGTGACAGACCCCAGTGCCGCAAAGCAAAACCAATTAATTCAGTAGTTAATACAACAGATTGCGGACATGAGAGCGGAAATGAGGGTGGAAGTAAAAAGGCTCAGGAGTTGGCGAACTTGGCCATCACCGCTAGTATTCCCACTCTAGACGACGGGAGGCCCTCACTTCATTTCCCCTCTCCTCATCAGCCTATCCTTATCTCCCCTGTACAAGCTTCCCCCGTCATCAATGATGCGGGACCTTCCCACCCTTATCCCACAGCACCGCCCCTTCCCAATAACCTAAATACTACCCAAGTTGGCAGATCCTCCCAAATGGCCCATGCTGCTCACCACCAGATGATTCACCCTGAAAATCAACCCTCGGACCAATGTAACCCACCCACAATACAAATTCAACCTAAAATCCCTTTCCATATTCCAATCCCCCCAAATCCACAAAATCCTCACACCGCTTATTCCGACATCGACCATTATGAGGAGAGGAAAAAAGAAGAGAAGGCCAAAGAAGAGACAACCAAGTTGGATATCAAAGAAGAGGTCGCTAGAGCCCTTAAACGATTGCATTATACACCGGACGTTGTGGGTCTTGACTCTAAAGACTTATGCATTCACCCAAATTTGAACCTGCCAGAAGGGTTCAAAGTTCCGAAGTTTGACACTTTCAGTAGGAGTGGGAATCCCCTAGCTCATTTGAGGGCATACTGTGACAAGTTAGTGGGAGTTGGGAAGAACGACGTGTTGTTGATGCGGCTTTCTAGTAGAAGTTTAAGTGGGAAGGCTCTATTATGGTTCACCTCCCAAGATGTAAAATCGATGGGCCAGCTGGAGTGCTATGTCCAAGGACTTCATTGAAAATTTTGCTTACAATGCTAAAATAGTGCCAGATCGTTATTCGCTGGAAAGGATCAAGCAAAAGTCAATAGAGAGTTACCGGGAATATGCACATACGTGGAGGACGACTGCTGCCAGAGTACAACCTCCCATATCTGAAAAAGAGATTATAGAAGCATTTGTGCACTCACAGGAGCCAGAATTTTATGACAGAATGATTTTGCTTGTGGGGGTGAAGTTTGCAGCATGGTGAAGGTCGGGGAACATATTGAGGATGGGTTGAAGACAGGCAAGATTGGCCACATAGTTGCTTCAGCTGGAACATCTGGGATAGTAAGAAAAAGGGAAGAAGATGTCTTAGCTATATCGGATGTACAGAACAAAAGAAGAATCCCTAATCACCACCCTAGAAAATCCACCCCTCAAATCCACTTTCAACCCACTCCCGCCTTTAATACTCAGTCAAGATATCACCCTCAGCCCACAAACTACCAATTTGTTCCATGCCAGTATCACTCCTCATAATATCCAAACGCCATCCCAGACTACCAATTCCCATTGCCAAGTTGTTCTTATATACAACCAACATATCAGAATCACCAAACACCATACCCAAAGGTTGAGATCCCTACACTTCCACGTCAAAATCATCCCGACTATCAGTGAGTGGCTCCACCCCCGCAAAATAACAATAAACCTCCTAACCCAAAAACCCCTAGGGTGTTTGCCCCACTTGTCGAAAGCTGGACAAAGTTGTTTGAAAGACTGTCAGCCGCAGGATTGATCCAGCCTGTTCCTCGGAAAACCATGAACCCTAATTCTCGTTTCTTCAAGGGTGGTCAGATTTGTGCTTACCATTCTAATAGTGTTGGGCACGACACTGAAGATTGTCTAAATCTGAAGCATAAGATACAGGACCTAATTGACCATAACGTGGTTACTCTTCGGACTGTTGGTCATGAGGAGAACAATACCAACTAAGAAGAAGAATGTGCACATTTAAAGAGATAGTGTCAGACGTTAGTCCGGGACAAGATTTGGTGCAAGCATCACCCACTACAATTGGCGCTCATTGCTACCAAGAGGCACTAAGGCCAGAAATTTGAAACTTTCTTTTCCTGTAATCGCATCATTTGTTTGTAATCATTCCTACGTTATCTGATTATATCCCTTTGTAATGAACTACGTTTGACCTGAATTCTCAATAATGAGATACGTAGGTGGCCTATGTCGGCCTCATTCACTTTCTTATTCAAAATCTATTTTGTCTACCCCCGAGCGGGGAACAACGTTTGACCTGATTCCTGCCTCAACAGGATACGTAGCCATAACGGCTCGGTCATATTCCCATAAAGGGAACTGGGACAGAATTTTTGAAAGGAACTCAAAAATTCTGAATAAAGCAATCTTCTATGATAAATAGAAGTTTAGAGCACAATGAAACTTCGACTGGGACAGAATTTTTGAGAAAGATCTCGAAAATTCTCAAGGTGCTTCTGATTAGCCAACAATCATTGATAACATCTAAACTGGGACAGAAATTTTGAGGTTGCCATCAAAATTTCGCTAAACATTGTTACAAATTTGAAAGTCGTATTTTTCTACCTTCTGTCTACCAAGTGGTGGGAACTCAAAGCAATTCATCTAGGGCAAGACGAGGAGCAGACAGCCGAAGAATCAACACAGATCAGTTTATTTTAAACTAACAAATTTTTGTGGATGCAGGGAAATGCTTCACAGGTCTCATCTATAGAAGAATACCTAGAATGCAATTGTCTCATCTCACTCCAATCCCCAGAAATTCAATGAATATTAATTCATTTCAAAACTAAAATTTTCTATGGATGAAGGAAAATTTTCACAAGAGAATGACCGAGGAAACTTTGCGCAAGGGAACAACCGAGGAAAACTTGTGCAAGAGAACAACTGAGGCGTGAATAGAAAACTTGCGCACAAGAATAACCGAGGCATGAATAGTTTCGTGTTGCCCAGGTCACCAACAACTTTTCAAATATCAATTTATTTTGAAACTAAGAAATTTTCTATGGATGCAGGAAGATTTTCGCAGGTCTTATCCCCAAGGGAACAACTAAGGCGCTCAACTTGTCAACGATCTTTCGAAAGATCAATTCATTTTAAAACTAAGAAATTTTTGTATGGATGCAGGGAAATTTTACAGGTATTATCTACAGGAAAACGTATAAGACATAAATGGTTTCGTCTCGCTCAAGTTACCAACTCTTTACCAAAGGTCACTTCATTTTTCAAAACTAAGAAGTTTTCCGTGGATGCAAAATTTTTTTTTCTCAGGTCTTGCCTGCAAGAGGATAATCAAGGCATAAACAACTATCTTCTCATTAAAATTCCCGGTAACAAGCCATTCGATCATGCTTAAATCATTCTATCATGTATAAATCATTCATTCATAATATATAAATCATTCATTATATCATACATTCATAGATAAATCATTCATTCATAATGCATAAATCATCCATTATATCATACATAAATCATTCATTCATCATGCATAAATCATTCATAAGACATTGCATCATACATAATTCATTCTATCATCATGCATCATGCATAATTCATTCTATCATCACGCATCATGTATAATTCATTCTATCATCATGCATTATGCATAATCCATTCCATCAGCATACACCACGGAAAGATTAATTTGTCATGCATTGCGGGGAATCATGTTATTTTTAACTGCCAACAGGGGCCAATGCATACCCCTCGCAGGAAAATCATTTTATTGTTCAACTGCCAATGGGGACCGATGCACATCCCTAGCAGAAGAATCATGTTTTTTTTAACTGCCAACAGGAACCAATGCATATCCCTCGTAGAAGAATCATATTACTGCTGACAGGGACCATTATATATCCTCGCAAAAAATCATTTGATTATCTTCAACTGCCAATAGGGACCAATGCATATCCCTCGCAGAAGAATCATGTTATTTTTAACTGCCAACAGGGGCCAATGCATACCCCTCGCAGGAAAATCATTTTATTGTTCAACTGCCAACAGGGACCAATGCACATCCCTTGCAGAAGAATCATGTTATTTTTAACTTCCAACAGGGACCAATGCATATCCCTCGCAGAAAAATCATATTACTGCCAACAGGGACCAATGCATATCCCTCGCAGAAAAATCATATTACTGCCAACAGGGACCATTGCATGTCCCTCGCAGGAGAATCATATTACTGCCAACAGGAACCATTGCATATTCCTCGCAGAAGAATCATTACTGCCAATAAGGACCATTATATATCCCTCGCAGAAAATCATTTCATTATCTTCAACTGCCGACAGGGACCATTATATAACCCTCGTAGGAGAATCATATTACTGCCAACAGGGACCATTGCATATCCCTCGAAGGAGAATCATGTTATTTTAAACTGCCAACAGGGACCATTGCATATTCCTTGTAGGAAAATCATTTTATTGTTCAACTAATAACAGGGACCATTGTATATCCCTCGCAGGAGAATCATGTTATTTTTAAACTGCCGACAGGGACCACTATATGCCCTTGCAAGAAAATCATTTTATTCTTCAACTGCCAACAGGGGACACTACATGCCCCTAGTAGGAAGTCATTGCAAGGTTTATTCTATTATCTTCAACTGCCAACAGGGGCCATTACATACCCCTCGCAGGAAAATCATTGAAAGATTTGTTTTATCATCTCCAACTACCGACAGGGATCATTACGTACCCTCGCGGAAGAGTCATGGAAAGGTTTATTTTATCTACCATGCCAAAGAATGTGGCTATCTTATCTCCAACTGCTGAGATAGCCACCGCATGATCATCAAGACTATTATTGATTCATTATCTATCATGCCCACGTGGATATTCTATCTTCAAGTGTCGAGATAGCCGCTGCATGATTATCTAGGCTATCTTATATTCGTTCAAGGTGCAGAAAATAGTTGCCTCACATTTATTTGATACTTATCATGCCAAAGAAGAGGACGAATATGCAACATGGTAAAAGATGTCATCTCTAGCTCAAATTATATTTTTACTAACATTTTTGTTTTAGTCATGTCGAGAGCATCCAAGAGAATGAAATTCTCAAAGCAACCATAGGTGTGGACGTCATCAAGTAGTACGCAGCACAACGTGGATCTTTTTCTTAGCAGCGAACTAAGACATAGTCTGAAAAGGGGGCATTAAACCTTTCAAACGCGAGCTGGGAAGCGACTACCACCACCATCTAACCACACCCCTTTTAGAAGGCATGTGGGATTTCTGTGAGTCAGTTCATTTTCAGTTTCGCATTTGGATACTCTCAATTCTCACTGAAGGCAATTTTCCCAATCCGAATGATGATATCCCGAGAGTCTTATTTTGATGTCGCTCCTTCTGAACTAGAGGTCATCTCTGAATAAGGAATTTCCTCTTCAACCGATAGAGTCGAACTACAGGCAACCTGATTCCTGAGTCCAAGGATATGTAGATGGGCTCAACTTTGAAAACTCGGCTGCATTCCAACATTTTCCCCTCCAGTCTCATTCCCAAGCATTCTGGTCTCTTCATAATTCGATATTGGGATAGCTTTTGAATTCTTTCGGACTCGTGCACAAAATCAAACGTTTGAACTACAAGTGGCCTAAATTCTCATGTAACCTAAGATATGTAAGAAAACCAAAAGAAGGGCCCAGCTATAGTTTCTCACAGTTCGTACTGAGAGCTTTGTGGTTGGCTAAAAATTGAGTTAGTCAAAGTTTCTTTGTCCATGATCTCTTTCATCGATCATACCTAAAGAAAGGGACAGTTGTTGACACCCAATTTTTACCCTCCACGATGTCAAATTAATCATCGAGTTTTTATTTTTTTAACAAATTTTAAGCAACTATTTCAAAAAAAAATGTAGCGCATGGGGGCCACGCGCCCCCAATTCCTTTTCATCCCTTCTTCTTCACAGCTTGTTTTTCTTTCCCCTTGGACCATTTTTCTCTTTCTTCTCCATTTCAAAATCCAAAAACCAAAACCAGACAACTTTCCCTATTTCCCAACGGAAAATCCGACAACCCCCGCTCCCCCACGATCTGTCGTCGGTCATGCGTACCCTTCTATTCAAATTCAAATGGATCCATTTTAAACCCTAATCGTGCACCTATATAATGCCTCTTCTTCTTCGGTTTGAGGGGGCGGCGATGGAAGTCTAAAAGAACCCAAGCAAAAACATCTATCCATTGCCCTAATAATCTTCTTCTTCTTCAGTTTAGGGGCAGCCGCGAATGATCTCAAAAACCCTAGCTAGCCGCAATCAATTTCAACTCCAAAAGTTTGAAACCTAAAGTCTAGTTTCGAAGCCGACTGTTGGTAACAGGGTTTATTATCAGTGGTGGGAGTTGATTTCAAGCTCATCGTCCTGTTGCTGCCCCGATAAAGGTAATACTCCAATCTCTTTTTTGTTTCGAGTTTCGTATACTGTGTTCGGGTTAGAATTCATAAAGCTATATCGAAATCGTCATTTTTATCTTGACTGAAAATGCCTCGCATTGATGGTTTGGTACTGATTTGCTATAGATTGTGCTTGAACTGTTCTTGATATGGTCGAGTCCAATGCTATACTGGTTGAGAATGTTGTGCTGTTATCATTTTATTCACTGCTAAGTTTGTCAAGATTCGAGGTCAAAATGCCCAAATGATCCTATTACTGTTATCCCTGCTTATTGCCATGTTGATGTCACTGTTATCTTGCTGGAAAATGTTTAAAGTATGCTTCTGTCTTCTGTTTTCTGTCTTGCTAAGGTGTAGCTGCTGCTAAGTTGGTAATGTTGTGGTGTTGTTGATCAGGCTATATGGTTATTGATTTCAAAGATTTGAAACAATGCACCTTATTACTTCATGAATTGAAAACTAATTCTTCGATGCGAGTCTTAATTTTCTTTGTTGAAAATAGCTTCAAAGGGTGAGTTTAGATCAAGTAAAATGTATTTATGATACTGTATATCAGTTGAAAATGTTGTCGTAGTCATTTTTATCTACTGTAAGCTGCCTAGGACCAAAAACTAGTGTCATATTGTCTCAATGAATCCTTTGGGTTTCAAAGTTTTTAAACTTCTAGGCAGGCAACTTCCTGTTCCTTGACGTGGGTTCTCTCTTTCAAATGCTAAGGCCTAGTTTTGTTTCAAGCTTTCCACATGTTGAGTTCTCGGCTTATAGCTAGGTGTGTATTCTTGAGTCTTTTATATTTCTCTATTTGTATACAGTTACTGCTTCGGTTTGCTGGTCGTAACCTTGTTCTTCTCTTTGTTTAGCTTTATTTTTCTCCCAACGAATGTTGTATTGATCCCCATATCGAGTATAGTTGCTGGTTGTTTATTTACTGACTATAGATGACTATATATGGGGCTTCAGTCAATTTAATAGCTTAACTGGTCACTAATTTCATTGGAAAAATATTGAGACAGTGTTTGAGGATCAACCATAGCTAATAATGTTCCTAGTTTCTCTTCTTCTGTTTGTTGACGAAACTTTCTCGAAACAAACTCTAACTAATGACTTCCTTAACTCACTCTTGGTCTAGATTAGCTCGTTAATGTTTGGAAGAAGTTGTGCTCATACTTGCACAGGTTTAACTGCTCACTTCAGAATATGAATGTATTGGCTTGAATATGTATCTGTAACATATGAATTTGGGTCTAAAAATGCATAAAAGTATAGCTACACTCTTCTGCTTGTATGCTTTCATTTCAAGACTGATCTGTATCCTTTCATTTCAAGTATATTCTTCATTATTGCTTACTTTGCTGATCACCATTTATATGTTACTGGGAAACTGATTTTTGTTGGGGCTAATTCTTGATTGGAAGAACTGCTTGATATGTGTGTGCCTGTCTACTATTAATGCCAGCTAAATATTTTGGGATTTAAATGATGTTGCGAGTAATAATTCCTGCTTGAGTGTTGGAGCTATATTTTTATATAAGGTTTCTAATCTTCCATTCTTTTTTTTTTTTGCATGTGATCCAATCCGAGTCCATTTGGACTCCCTATTCTGCGTTTCTTGGGCCACGGAGGCCCGAACTTCCTTTTGTTCGAGTCATCCCAAATTCCAGGAAGCAAGAATCCCACAAGGTAGAGGCCCAACAACAAAAAGTTTAAAATGGGATAAAGGTCTATCTTCAACTCTCTTCTTTTATTTTGTTGTATGTGTGTATGCTAACATTTTATTGGTTTCATTCTAATGAAGTTCTCCCGGCACGTCAAACCATTTGTGTTATTTAATTTAAATTTTATTTTACTTTGGAAAAGTATTTTGCATAAAAGATAAAAACAAAAAATGATAATAATAAAATCAAAAGAAAAAAAAAGTGATTTTATCATGTTAGTTCATTTTTAAACCTAGTCAAAATTCTTTCAAATTTATTCAAAGTCTTTCAAAATTAGTCAATTTCAAAATCAGTCAACCTTTTCAAAGTCAAGCAAAAATTTCAAAAGTTAGTCAAACATCTCTAATTGTCGGATAACCATATTTAGCGGCTATTTCGAGTGCGTAAATCCTTCTCGAAATGAAAATATGAACACGAACCTTTTTCTTTGAATTTTTAAAAGATTTTCTGTTAGTCTATCAATTTCCTAATTATCCCAAAATTAGGTGGCGACTCTGTGTTTTCTTTCAAATTTCGAGAATTGATTTTTCTCAAATCAATTGAGTTTAAATCGATTATCGATTTTCGAATTTTCTTTTAAAATAAAGCCATTTTTCAGTGTAACACCAATAACTAACAATTTAAAAACCAAACATCCAAAACATAATTAAAAACAACATTCAAAACAAAACATAAAGAAAATATTATCTAAAATAAGGAACAAAGTATCCAAAAGTAGCAAATAAGGACGGGGGTCAAAAATATCAAACACATTGGTGCACATGCATCGGCATCCATCTGATCCTAGGGGTCCTAGGGCTCCTATGGTCTACTCTCCTCCTCGGTGGTCCGGGCTGTAGATGTACCTGAGCTCTCGGGTCCTCGTGCTATCTGCTGCTCCAGGTTTCTCTGTAGCCATAACTAACGACTACTGCACCACCGCATCAATAATCTGCTCCTCAAGTGTTGCAACCTCATCATCAGTCCTGAGCCTCTTCTGGCTTACCACTGGGACATCTCTCTCGAGGGTCCTCTTCCCTTGGGCATGTGGACGGTCATCGAATAAATCAAATGCAACATCATCCGTCAATGCCACCTTTGGGACTGGTATTGGGTTGGCTAACATCTTCAACAACTCGGCCTTGAACTTGGCCAACTCCTCTATAATAGTAGTCATGTCAGCAGTCTGGGCATCCTCAAGTCTCTTCTGGACCCGATCCTCAAAGGCATCCTCTGGCATCCACTACGCTGACTCTCTCATCTATCAACTCACGAATGTATGCCTTGGCCCTCTCCTCCGTGTCATGGACTATCTGACGGACCTATGGTCTAATCTGTCTAGCTAACCTGCTCAACTGGAATTCCGTATCAGCTACTATGCGTACCAACTCTTGAAAAGTAAAAGCATACATAAGAGAAAAGTCTGCAGAATCAACCTGTGTAGGAGAAAGTGCTAGTGTAGGGGTGTTGGAGGATGGCATTGCCTTAGTCTCAACTGCTGGAGATAGCTCTAAAGTAGCTGGAGTAGCACTGGTGGTGACTGTGGTCTGCAATATAAGTATGTGGCACAAAGGGAAATGGCTCTAGAATGGGAGGAGAAGTTGCTCTCTATAGGGCCACCTAGTTCTCATTAGCCTTGATCAGTCTGGGATCCATAGTGCACATGGCCTCTACATGCAGGTCACTATGGGGGTCAATACGAACACTTGCCTCACTGCACAATTGGTGAAGTGTACAATTGTCCCCAGCACCCCATCCTTAACCTTTGAGTGAAATGTTGCAGGTGAGTTTAGGGGTCTTCAGACTCTTACCCATAGGACAGGACACGTCTCTGCAAGGTCTCCAACAAGTCACTTGTGATGTAGAGCTTTTGTTCAGTCATAGTGCCAATCAACCTGCAAATAATCCTAGCATCCAAAAACAATAATAAAAGTAAAATACAAGAGAATCTTGAAATTAATACTAGAACTAACTAATAGTGATATCATGTCAAGAACCTAGCCATATTCCTCGGCAACAGCACCATAATCTTTTATGATGTTCATGCTCCAATAACAAAGCGATTGTAGTCAGCAATAAACCTAACCATAGGTTAGGGTCGAATCCACAGGGAATGTGGGGTTTGACTATATAGATTCACTATCAATCATTTCAAGAACCGATTACTAAAATCTCTAAATGGGGGAGGGGGTTGTGATTTAAGATAAAAATTAAAATAAAAATAAACACTACACTAATTATGCGGGAAGACACTAAAATTTAGAGATGACTTGGAAATTCTGTTCCCTATGATTCGTTGACTCAATTACCCTAGACAACATAACTCTAATTGGAAATTCGCATGCAGGACGGCAACTTAGGTTCTTCCAGCCCTCTTGTGAAAATGAAGATCGAATTTCACTATGACGCTTGGTCAGCAACCATGGTGTACCAACTAACTATTACCCATTCTCCCAGTCAACCTCCCCTTGGTTAGATTTGGTTGATTAAATGAGAACACATCAATTGAATCCTGTCGTCTACTTCCCTTTTCCTATTCGTCACTACCTTGGTTGGGATCATGATAGTAGGCGGGTTTGGTGTTGGCCAACACCAAACATCAATAAAAATGAAGGGAAATAACTAATACGTGCAAAACCCCAATCAAAGAAATGTACAAAATCTAGGTTATTTCAAGTGAACTACTCATGGTTTCCATAATCTCAAGTTGTGGGCGCTTAGCTACTCATGACTAAGGCAAAATCAATAACAAATAAAAGTAGAAGACATTGTTGAGAGTTTACCCAAGACAATGAAGAACAATAACACCACAAGTTGCAAACTATAAGCTTGGATTAATGGAGAATGAGTACAATGTGAGGTTTAGAAATCCCCAAAAGTGGGTCTTCTAATTAAAAATGAGAATCTACACTAAACCCTAGAAAAATTCAAGAGAGAATATTCAAAGTATTTTACGAAAAAATCAATGTCCGAGAGCTGGTTATTAAACCCTATCATTAAGTATTTATACTATTTACAATTTAACCCTAAAACTTAAATAGAAAAGACAGCTGGCAGCAGGTATGTTGTGCAGATACGACTCATAGGGTGACCTACGAGTCGTAATCGGGGTGTTGTAGTCAACACTTGACCTTTTGGACTTGACTGTTACGACCCATTGTTACGAGTCGTTGCTTGAGTTATGACTTGTGCTCCTCTCGTAGTCTAGGCCTTTAGTTCTTGGTCTAAACTTTTAACTTTCTGTTTCTTGCTACGATTTTCCCCACTTATACGAGTTGTACTGAGACCTATGACTCATAGAGTGGCCTCGTATGGTTGACCATCACTTGGCAGATTTCTAATTTTACTCACTGTTTCTTGCTACGAGATCATCTTAGGACTCATATCTTGGCTTACGATTCATAGAATGGCTTGTATGTCCTGCACTTCAGCAAAAATCTGCAATTTTCGCCCAAAATCATATCAACCTATCTTTTCTGCAATAATAACATAAAAGCACATAAAAATCATAAAAAAGTCGCATTAAGAACTAACAAAATCCCTTGTTTTAGGTACCAAATGTGTTGTATTTTGGCAGTATATCACCCAACACTGTGAAGTATTATCCGCTCTTGGGCATAGCCCATCACGCATTTGTCCCTTTGGGCTCACCCCAAAGACTCCTCACAGTATATAAACTAGTCCCTTACTTATATACCTAGCATATCTCTTATGTTTTGTCGATGTGAGACTTCTCATCTCAAAATGGGTTGTTACAGTGTTTTTCGCTAAAAATTGTCCGATCGAGTTTCCTAATCTCATGGAAAATATTGGTATCATAACCAAGTGTAAATTTGTGGTAAGTCCACATCGTGGCCTGTCGCACACTTATTCTGGAATGCATTTTCGCATCGAAAAATTGTCTTTTGATCTAGTTGTTCTAAAAATCAACCTAAACTATTTTGCCACAAAATTTTTCATGTTGATCGCATTTCCGACCTCAGAATTGCCATTGGAGTTTGAGAAGATGCATTATGCACACATCTCTCATCTAGGGTTATTTTGGTAATTTTACTGGGTGTTAGAAGAAAACGCAACCTCGATTTATACAAACATTAATAACACCCCTTAACTTGGCAAGAATTTAGGGTGTGTTTAACTTATCTTGCTTTTAAGACTATTAATAGTTCAGGACGAAACTAATAATTCTTGCTATGTTAAGAGGTATTTTTAATAATTTTCTCTTTTTTTATACTAGATGAAGAAGCTTAATCAAATAAAACTTGATCAAGCTTATGCTATGGAGGTTATAGCTAGTGGGATAGTAGTAGTTGCAGATTGCATCAATCATGTCGAAATGAAGTGAAAAATGATTTTATGAAAAGCAAAATATTTAGATTGTAATGAAAAGAGAAAGGTATTAAGAATACCCCTAAACTTGTTGCAACTTATTAGTTGTATTTCAAACTATTGACAATCTTAAAAATACTCATCTACTAGACTAACTAAACAAAAATACACCATATCCACCACAAGTGTTAAAAATAATCCTTAGTTTGACAAGAATTTAGGGGTGTATTTCATGCATGTTTTTAGATTAAGGGTACATTTATGTTCATTTAGTTAAATAGAGAGGTGTTTTTAACACAAACAATAATTTGGACAAAATTAAAATTCATGCCGAATTTATGAGTGTCTTTAACACTTTTCTCTAATGAAAAATTATGAGGATTTCACTAAAACATTAGGAAGAAGATTTAATTTATAAGACTAAAATGAGAGAATAGTTAAGATGGTAATTACTCTACGAACTTTGGTCTCTTTTTTTTCATTTTTCAATAAATTTTGAATATTATTATTAAATAATAAATATGCTCACTTTAAAAAAAAAAAAAGACCACCTTCTAGAAAGGAGCCTAATACCAAAGGACTCCAAAATAGAAACAACTTATTACAACTTTCTATAGTTAGTAATCCTATTTAATCATAACTTTGTTGAATCATATAAAGACATTTATTAGGTTTTTTGAGCTTTTCATATGTTTAGTCCTTTTTTTTAATCTACTTTGTATTTGTATAATCAGTATTGCCTTATAGATCCAGTCTATGAGTATGATGGCCTTATTTTATTACTTCAACATAAACTGAAGCAAGTCCAGGATGATATGTTGAACGCTAAAAAGGAACTTACTGCCTATATTGGTCTGTTAGCAATGCTACCGATTAATCTTCAACCTCCGGGCTTTATTCAACAACAGTATCATATGAATGCTCTCTCTTCTAGTGCCATGATACCTTTCAGTATGAACCCAATGTCAGGAATGCCAACAGGGATTCCACATGGTGGTCAATTGATGAGTCGTGATCCACAGCAGCAGTCAATTGAACCTTACAACATTTTGTTGTTGTTGTTGCTGCTGCTGCTGCTCATAATTCCTAAGCACCTCCTGTTGCTTCCTTCATTCCATTGTTGTTATATATTGTTGAGATTCATATATAACAGTAATGGAACAAAGGGAGCAATAGGAGGTCCTTAGGAATTATGAAAAATAGCAACAACAACAGCAAGATGTTGTAAGGTTCGATTGACTATTATTGTGGATCACGAATCATCAATTGACCACCATATGAAATTCCTATTGGCATTCTTGACAGTGGGTTCATACTGAAAAATATCATGGAGATAGAAGAGGAGCATTTACATGATGTTATTGTTGAATAAAGCTCAGAGGTTGAAGATTAGTCGCTAGCATTGCTGATGGACCAATATAGGCAGTCAGTTCCTTTTTAGCGTTCAACATATCAGCCTAGACTTGCTTCAATTTATATTGAAGTAATGAAATAAGGCCAACACACCCACAGACTGGATCTCTAAGGAGATACTTAGTATACAAATATAAAGTTGATTAAAGAAAGGACTGAACATATGAAAAACTTCTAAAGGTATTTATGACCTTTTTCCCTCAATTGACTCCTCTAAACCTATCATATAGCCTAATAACCTCCCCATTCACATGTAACCCTCGGATGCATTAAATTCTCTTGTTCTAAATTCTTTCGGGAAATAAGCTACAGTTCTTCATAGTCAAGTTTCAGTCGACGGTTCTGAATGAGTGCTCTCTTTTCAAGTATGTAAGCTAACCAAAACCTTAGTCTCATGTCTTTCCCATGTCTTCGGAAGAAATTTACTTAAGAGTCAAGCCTAAAATCATTCCCATTAGTTTTGTGATAAAATTCTAGAATTATATCAAGTATATTTTACTAATTGTATTATTTTCTTTTAAGGATTATATTGTTGATTATATTTCTTAGAAATTATGAAAAGAAATAGTACACTTACAAGAATCCTAAAGAAGTTTTTAAATCATTTCTGGTTATACCTTGCTCAAATTGAAGAATGATTATTTTTCCTACGATACTTACAAAGTGTTTAAAGCATAGTGTGAGTTAAAGGGGTCCTTTATAATACATGTTGAGCATGAGATTGTGTATTATTTCTTTTAAATGATTATCCTTAGAATCGAGTTGAGAAATAGTAAGTTGAGAACAACTAAAGTTGGGCTAAGTCCCCTTGATGTTGAACAAGTATGTGAGTAAAGTTTACATAATTGAGAATGAGCATAATAAAGTATTCTGGGAGTAGTATTAAGCATCAATATGGGTAAGAGCAATAGCAATTTGAACTCATAACTATAAAGTCAGCGTAGGATAGGATTCTAACAACAATTGTACAACTCCTCTATCCCACTGAGATGGCCAAGTTAGATATATCTATGAGTTAAGTTTCCTCCTTTAATTTGGCAAGGTATTGGATGACTCTGCAATGCAGGCAAGATGTTGCATCATCATGAATCTCATAGTGATGGTTGTAAATTAGAAAAACTCCCCAAGTTAAAGTATATTATTTCATATATTGAGTTACCTTGATGTATGCATTACACCAGATATTTCATTTACATTGTATTACTTCTGTTACTGGGTAATTTCTAAATTAAATCCTGAGTTGAGTACCTTATCTTGAATTCCTTTATGGCCATTCTACATATCCATACATTTCATATACTGATGTCTTTTGGACATGTATCATTTTACGATGCAGATACAGGTGATCGAGTTCCTCAATAAGTGTATCACCGACGATCCAGATCTCTCTCTCTCTGTCTCTTGCTAGTCTTAGGCGTCTTGATGTCTTAATTCTAGTTATTTGTTTTATTTATGGTAGCCATTTTCTCTCACAATTTTTGTTGTAGAGTCAGTACTTTATATGCTTTATAGACTAGTTTGACATTGTCAGTTCCTTATTTGGAGTTAAGATATTATGCTCTTGCCTGACTAGCATTGTTTCTCTTATGATCTGAGTTACAATATTATTACCATGTTCTTGTTATTATATATCTAAGTCTTCTGCTAAGTGAGTAGCAAGGCCTTAGTATTCACTTGGGACCAGAAATGATTTTCGAGTGTTGGCCACGTCTAGGGTGTTGGCTCAGGACGTGACAAGTACACATAATTATTGATATTAAAACATATACATATTTAATTATTTTTGTTTCTTTCTATGTAAAATACTTATTTTTAATTTCTTCCACACTTTAAACTTTTTCTTTTTTTTTCCTTCATTAATTTCTTATCTTTTAACTTTAAAGTATTTTTAAAAAATTATGAATACATTATAAAAAATAATTTAAAAGTGCCCATCAATTTTAACAATTTAATTTTTTATCCATTATTTAATTTTTTTTCACTTATTATGATATCCGCTTCAAATTTACTTATTTTAAATACGAGACATTTGGAATTGAATTTGAAATCAAATCAAAGGAAAAGATAAAGAAAATAAAAGGAATAAATAAAAAAGAAAAGACAATGAATGAAGGTTAAAAAAGATTAAAAAAAGTTAAATGCAAGAAAAAAACTTTAAAAAATTTTGTGTATTAACTTAATTTTAATACAAAATAAAGAAACTAAGAAGATTGAAAATGAACAAAAAACTTCAAAAAATTAATTTTAAAAATATATATTTGCTGACATGGCTGACACGTGGGTACAAACACAACAAACTTGCTTGGCTGATGGTGTCACATCATTGCAAAAAGGTATACAAACATTAAAAAAAATGAGGACAAGGGAGTAACAGGACCATAGTTAAAATAAAGTGTGTTGCTAAATTTTGATCTTAATTCAGAGAGATTCTTATGCATTGTCCTAAAATATTAATAAGTTGTTTACTCTTTATGTGTATATGTCATGGCACTCGAAATAACAATTGCAAACTTTTTACTTGCCAGGGGCCTTTCGTTGATCCATAATGAAGAAAAACTTTATGATGGTAGAGGCATACCATATCATAGTTGTGTAAGATATTTTTAAATTAATAAAAGTACATATTTATGGGTCCTCTTGGTTTTCTGACAATGAAAACTAGCTCAGAAATAGAAAGGATGGTCAGAAAAGAAGAGGAGAAGAAGATACTACTTACATGGTTAGAGATGAAAGATGGGGTCTGAACTCTTCAGATAAAAAATTTTCCACCGGAGACAACACCTGAATAGTATGTACGTTTAAGGTTCGTCTTATCTATACGGCAAAAGAAGAGAAGGGCAAAAGAAGAAAATGAGTGGCAACTCACCTTTGAGAGCTGAACATTATAGACAACACAATTTGACCATGCAGGAAGTCGATTCTCAGAATCGGAGGAAAAGGAATTGTGTGATTGGAGTCTGTGAGAACATGTGAAATGCCAGATAGAAGATAGAGTAGGAGTGACCAAAATTAGGAAACTGATAGGATTTTCCTTTTATTTTATTCAAGATCGATGTAACAATCAATCTTTGAACTTTTTATAATGGACTAGCTGGTTATTGGGCCACTTTTGAGCCCTTATCTTTTTTATATTAAATAAAGTGGGGTCAATGACAAGAATTTATCTCAAAAAAAGTATGTTTATGTGTCTCACTCTATTGTAACACTTTCTTTTTACTTCTCATTCTTCCATCTCATTTTCTTCATTTATCCCTCCCTCTAACATAAAATACTTTTTATTTTTCAAAAAATTTATTTATACATATTTTATTATACAACTTAAAATAACATAATAACGAGATTAAGGTACAGCAAAAAATAGTAGTGTCATGTAGTTACTGTTCCACTTCTTTTTTTTTCCCCTTGCATTATCTAAATCACATCTCAATTTACCTCTTATATATTTTATTTCCATTTTTGTTTCATAGTTCTTAATATTTATCAAAAATCAAATAGAGATAAATAGTTAATACTAATTTGAATTTTATATTTCTCCTTTTTCTTGCATTTTCTTTTCTTATTTTATGTTCTTTGGTAATTCTTTGGACTTTACAATTTAAAGAATTCTACTGATATATACAATATCATTATAAAAATTAAATTCTCTTAAAGGTATATATTTCTTTTTTTTGTCCCCTTGCATTATCTAAATCACTTCTCAATTTACCTCTTATATTTTTTTTTTCCATTTTTGTTTCATAGTTCTTAATATTTATCAAAAATCAAATAGAGATAAATAGTTAATACTAATTTGAATTTTATATTTTTCTTTTTTCTTGCATTTTCCTTTCTTATTTTATGTTCTTTGGTAATTCTTTGGAGTTCACAATTTAAAAATTTTTACCGATATATACAATATCATCATAAAAATTAAATTCCCTTAAAGGTATATGTGTGTGTGGTGTGTGTGTATCATAAAATTTAATTTAATATAGATTGCTTTTTTTTAAAAAAAAAAATAATCGGTTCTTCGTTAGTTTGATTTTTTATTTTTTATGAATATCCTTATTTGTAATAAACTTTGTATGAGTTCTGTTAGAACCCGTAAGTCCTTCATCGGTTTTGCACGCACTTCTTTGCTTATGTGAATTTATAGGAAAGCTACCACAAATACTTATAGTTATCTAGCGGAACTGGCAGAACTTAATTTGGAGTTAAATGAAGAGTTTAATTCAA
>JAPFFP010066120.1:0-48711 GCA_026153255.1 Solanum medicagineum | reverse complement strand
CGGTCGCTACTATCCCGGACCAACTTCTAGCCGTAGATGCCAGACTAATGCTTTTGAGCTGCGAATCTAGCAAAGCCTAAGTGCAACACAACCAACAGATATGATAGCCCTATAGATAGAGATCCAGTAGCTCTGAGCCGACATGACAACAACCTTGGCCGCACTGATGGAATTCCCACAGACTATGCCCCTAGTGCCAGTGGTGGATTTGTTTGCTCCTGAGGAGCCTTTATAGCCTTCCCACGAGAAGAGGTCCTGCACTAATGATGATCTTGATATAGTGAGGTTGCATGCGGGGCTGACAAAGAAGCAGGAGCTAGAGTTTGTCATGAGACAGTGGAGGCAGGTGGAGGAGATACGATTGGCTCATGAGCTTGAGAGGGTGAGGGGTGTTTGTCATGACCCAAGCCTAGGACCTAGATGTGACACGGCGAATGGGGAACCGAAGGGACCCCAGACTAGCCTCTTAACATATTATTACACATCCTTGATCGCAGAAGCAATTAAATAACATAATAAGAGTAAAAATAAGGGAAATATGACTAAAGGGATACTTTCATAACTTAAGCATCAAAACAAGAGAATCAAGGCTCAATAAGTAGCATATCCAACAACACCTCTACTACATAGATAAGTGCGGGGGCCAAGACAAGCAACTAGGCTCACCCTTATAGACAAAACATATATCAAAGAAAGACAGTCTCAAACATAGCATGAGATCATAAACATTGTCCCCGAAATGGAGGACCCACCAACTATCTTGACAGAAATCATACTAGCCACATGCAGGAAGCTACTCAAGCGGGGTTCCGGTTCCAACATGGTGACGTCATGTAGGCATAGTGTATGCGTTAGTGAATATAGAAGGCCTACCACCTCCTTGGAGAGGCGAATGAGGTACAAACCCCTCAATATGGTTGATGAGGTACAAACCCCTCAACATGGTTACCAAGGTACAAACCCCTCGACATGGTTATCAAGGTTTTTCCCCTTGATCATGTTACGCGGGCGTACCACCTCCCGAGCGAAGCGATCAAGGTACAAACCCTCAACATAGTTACCCGGGCCTACAATCCCCTGACTGAGGCTTGGTCCCCAACACTATAGAGATAATATCATAAGCATACATTCCTTTCATCATCATATAGTCATTCAACTCATAAGATATGCATTGGGCCTTCAATTCCACAAGAAATCATAACCGACATTTCATCAAACACTTGGTAGGTGAGTAGTGCTAGTGTGAAACCATGCAATTCAAGAGTGGAATCATCCTAGAAAATTCAGCGTAAAACCATCAATAGATACTTGGTCATTCCCTCAAACAATATACATCAAAACCCTTCATCAAATCTCACAATAGATCTTAGATTCATAGCTTAAAACATGCTAAAACAATCACAATTTCATGAAACCCCAACATAGTGTGTAGTGAAATTCATAATAAGTAAGGTCCATGAATAGATCTACTTTAAATCATGTAATTTAGATAAAAAGGAAGCTTGGGCACCATGGGTAAAAGGACGACACCATGGGTAATGGACCCAATGGTTGAAACTCACATACCTTAGCTTTGGAGAATTTTTTATGTAGATTGGAAATGGAGACTTGAAGCTTGAGTGAAATCCTTAATATCCAGATGAGTTTTGGACAATTGAATTTTGAGGTGAAATATTGTCTCTGTGTTTGAGAGAGTATATGGGAATGTCTTGAATGATATGAACGTAAAATATGGCTAAGTATAGGTACTTTCATGTATGGGAAGGCTTAGACCCAAGACCCAAAAGACCTTGGACTGGACAGGAAAACTTGCACATTTTAACACTGTGGCGCGGATCGTTACTAGAAATAGCATTTTTGCGATTTTTGAATTTTGATACAGTTGCTCTTAAATCTGGGTTAGACTCATCCCCCACTCAAATTTCTCCCCTGAAAAAGAATATGAAGTTGGAGTTTAGATATCATGCATGAATTTTGAGATATATGAAAATTATGATTCTGGATACTTCCGAGGCACATTTTCGGGCACTTTTTGTGGTCGTTTCAATATATCCCTCTTGGGAACATTCATTCCCAAATATCAAAGAAAGGTATATGAAAGACAAAAACATGACAATTTCAGCCCACATAAGGATGCAACAACGCACTTAAACATCATTTCAAAAATCTCAATATAAGTGTAAAATTATCATGAACATGAATGTATGCAATGATATGGGGGCTGAACATAAGACTTGAAATCACATAGGGGCATAGATTAATACCTTAAGCTTGAGTGGAGTGGAAAAGGAGGGATATCGCTTTTGCTTGTCCGCTTCGGCCTCCCAAGTAGCACTTTCAACTTGTTGATTCCTTCGAAGGACCTAAACGGAAGCCACATCCTTGTTCCTCAACCTCTTCACTTGTCTATCCAAAATTTGAATCAGAACCTCTTCATAAGTCAAATTGTCTTCAAAAATACCCACAATATCAAGAGGCAAAATAGCATTGGGGTCTCCCACACATTTCCTCAACATGGATACATGAAAGATCTGATGAACCAAATCCATCTCACTAGCCAATTCCAACTCATAAGCTACCTTGCCAATCCTCCTCATTACCCTATAAGGACCCATATATATTGGACTCAACTTGCCCTTCTTACCAAAATGAACCACACCCTTCATGGGTGACACCTTTAAATAGAGCAAATCACCAACCTTGAACTCAAAGTCCCTCCTCCTCACATCGGCATAGGACTTTTGGCGACTTTGGGCCGTCTTCAACCTTTCTCATATTAACCTTCTCAAGAGTCTCCATCACAAGATATGGTCCCTACAAAGCCACCTCTCCAACCTCAAACTACCCAACCGGTGATCTACAACGTCTAAGTTTAACTCTTGTACCAAGGCCCCTTTGAAAGGACCTCCAAAAATATGAAGTAAATTGAGCAGCACAATCAGATATGATGGAAAAGGGAACCCCATGCAACCTTACCAACTCATGAATGTAAAACCTAGCATAATCTTTAGCCCAATATGTGGTCTTAGCCGCAGAAAGTGAGCCGATTTTGTCATCCTATCAACAACCCAAATGGAATCAAAACCCTTTCTAGTCTTGGGCAACTCAACCATAAAATCCATATTAATCTCCTCCCACTTCCAAGTAGGAATCTCTATGTCTTGTGCTAGGCCACCTGGCCTTTGGTGCTCGGCTTTGACTTGTTGGCAACTATGACAATCGGAAACAAGTTTGGCAATGTCCCTCTTTATGCCTCCCCACCAATACACCTCTCTCAAATCTCTATACATCTTAGTAGACCCGGGGTGAATAGAATAGGAAGAACCATGAGCCTCATCAAGAATCTTTTCTCTCAAGCCATCAACACAAGGCACCACAACCTACCTTGGTATCTAAGGGTACCATCTCCCCTTGGGAGAAAACCTTCACCTTACCATCGTTTACCAATGCCTTCAATTCTAACAAAGCGGGGGTCAAGATCTTGCTTAGTTTTCACCTCCTCAACCAATGAAGATTTAGGTCCATCAACTACCACAACATCCCAATTGTCCACCTCTTCCAACCTAACTCCCAATCTAGCCAACCGATGGACGTCCCTAGCCACCCCTTTGTCACAATCATCAAATGTGCTATGCTACCTATGAACACCCTACTCAAAGCATCGGCCACCACATTAGCCTTATTGGGATGATAATGCACATTCATATCATAGTCCTTAAGAAGTTCTAACCAACTTCTTTATGTCAAGTTGAGATCTTTTTGAGTGAAGACATATTGGAGACTCTTATGGTCGGTGAACACATCAACATGCACCCCATACAAATAGTGACGCCAAATTTTTAAAGCAAAGACCACGGCGGCTAATTCAAGATCATGGGTAGGATAATTCTTTTCATGCACTTGCAGTTGTCAAGAAGCATAGGTTATCACCTTACCACCTTGCATTATAACACAACCTAAACCAACTCTAGAAGCATCATAATGCACAACAAACCCCTCTAGCCCTTTCGGTAGTGACAATATTGGAGTGGGCACAAGCTTATCTTTGAATGTTTGGAAACTCTTTTCACACTTCTTTTGATTCAACTTGGTCATAGCAGAAACAATAGAAGAGAACCAATTCACAAACCTCCGATAGTAACCCGCTAACCCAAGAAGTTTATCATATCCAACAGAGTCAATGGTCTAGGCCAATTTCTAATCACATCTGTCTTTTTAGGATACACCTTAATACCATCCCTCGACACCACATGACCTTGGAAGGCAACCTCTTTTAACCAAAATTCACATTTTTCATACTTGGCATACAACTTCTCTTACCTCCATCTTTGTAGCACTACCCTCAAATGACCCATATGCTCCTCCTCACTATGTGAATAGATCAAAATACCATCAATGAAGACTACAACAAGCAAATCAAGGTAGGGTTTGAAGACCCTATTCACAAGATCCTTGAAGATGGCCGGTGCATTGGTCAACCCAAAAGACATCACAACAAACTCATAATGAGCATACCTAGTCTGGAAGGCCGTCTTAGGAATATCACACTCCCTCACCTTCACTTAATGGTACACAGATCGAAGATCAATCTTTGAGAAGTGACTAGCCCTTTGCTATTTGTCAAACAAATCATCTTTCCTTGGAAGACGATATTTATTCTTTATGGAGACCCTATTAAGTTGCCGGCAGTCAATACACTTTCTAAGGGACCCATCCTTCTTCTTCACAAACAACACTACTGCACCCCAAGGTGATTACCTAGACCTAATAAAACCCTTCTCCAACAAATCCCTTAATTGCTCCTTCAACTTCTTTAACTCCACCGAGGCCATGCGATAAGGGGGAATAAAAATGGGTTGAGTATCGGGAAAGAGGTCTATACCAAAATCTACTTCCCTTTCGGAAGGGACATCGAGAAGGTCATTTGGAAAGACATGAAGGAACTCATTTACAATCAAAACCGACTCTATAAGAATGACCTTGGACTCCACACCTCTTACCCTCACAAGATGATAGAGACACCACTTAAAGATCAACTTAGGCTTTAATGTAACAGATGAATCTACCCTTGAGCACCACATCATGACTCTCCCACTCAAGAACGGGTTCATTTGGGAATTGAAATTTGACCCTACGGTTTCTACAATCAATAGAGGCATAGTATGGATGCAACCAATCCATCCCAAGTATGACATCAAAATACAACATTTCCAACTCAACAAGATCACACGGCAATATCTTAGGCAAAATGCAAACGGGGCAATTTATATACAACATTCTTGCAACAATAGATGTATCAATAGGTGTAGACACCTCATAAGACTTACACAACAATTCGGGCTCAACATGAAACTTTTTGGCAACAAAGGAGGTAACAAAAGAAAGAGTGGCACCTGAATCAATCAATGCATACACATCAAAATCAAAGACTTATAACATACCGATGATGACATCGGGAACCTCCTCAACCCCTTGCCTCCCTTGGAGTGCATAGAATCGATTGTGCCTTGGGGCACCATCTTATCGGCCATCTCTCCCCAAAGGAACCACATTAGCACCTTGTGGATGAACCTTCTTGCCCTTGTTGCAAGTTCGAGGGCAATCCATCACCTTATGCCCAACCTCTCCATGACCATAACAAGCATAGTATCCCTGAAGCACGAGCCACTATGACCCTTACCACATTTTGGACACCCAGCATTAGGAACTGCACCCCCAACACCTTGGGCCCTTGGAAAGTCATTGGCAACCCTCTTATGCATGAGAAGACCTTAGCCTAGATGGAACCAACCACCCTTTCGACCTTGGAATTTTCCCTCAAAACGAGCCCTCTTGGCCTCATTCCTCCTCTTCTTCCTCAATTTTTCTCCTTTATTTGTTCGGCAGACCGGCATTCCTCACTCACCAAATCGGATACACCCATCATGAACTTGTTCATTCTAGACCTTAGGTTGGCAACCAAGTGGGGAACATATTTAGAGAGTTGATTGAACCTGAGGGCATTATTGATTAAGAAAAGCCGCCTTAAACTTCTCCCAAAGCACCACATTATTGATTCCCTTCTCCTCCTTCCATTGATTAAACCATATTTGTGCTACCCCTTTGAGTTTGTAGGCGACCAACCCTGCTTTCTCCTCCGATCTAACACCCATGATAGCCAATACCTTGTAGATCTTATCAATGAACTCTTGATGGTCCTCATCTACCTTAGACCCTTAGAATGCGGTGGGTTTATCCTCATGAAGTCTCTCACCCGAGATGCCAGTGTAGGATCATAATGGGCTTGGGCCCCTTGGTTGGCTTGGCTGGCTTTGTTGGCCACAACTTGTATTAGCATAGGAAGAGCATCCCGGAGCTCACCATGAGCTGGTTGTTTCTTGGGAGTGCGGGCCCTCCAACTCTTGTGTTAGGCATAATCTAGCATAGCAAAGAACAATCGTTGGGGGGTAACCTTAATTTAACTCGATAGCACGACTTAGAACATGAAGAACAGAAACAAGACTCTAATCGATGCAGTGTGTTGGATGCCGAGGACCATTAACAACCTAGTGCTCTGATACCAAGTTTATCATGATCCAAGCCTAGGGCTTAGATATGACACAGTGAATGGGGAACCCAAAGGGACCCCAAACAAGCCTCTTAACATATCATTACACATCCTTGGTCGCGAAAGCAATTAAACAACATAATAAGAGTAGAAATAAGGAAAAAATGACTAAAGGGATACATTCATGATATAAGCATCAAAACAAAAGAGTCAAGGCTCAATACATAATTTGTCCAACAACACCTCTACTACATAGATAAAAGTGGGGGCCAAGACAAGCAACTGGGTTCACCCTCAAGTCGATACATACATAAAAGAAAGATAGTCTTAGAATATAGCATGACATCATAAACATTATCTCGGAATAGAGGACTGACCAACTAGCTTGAGAGAAATCGTACTAACCACATGGAGGAAGATGCTCAAGCGGGGCTCCAGTTCCTTCATGATGACATCATGTAGGCATAGAGTATGTTTTAGTATGTTTGAATGTACTAAATATGTAGGATGAAAGGCAACAGTGATAAATACCATAAACAAAATGCATAATGTAGGTAATGAATAAGCATATAGGAATATGGCATTTATGAATAATGCTTGAAGTAAAACCATGCTTATACAAAACATAACACATGTGTAAGGAGAGACCATTATTAGTGAATATCCAAGGTCTACCACCTCCTTGGAGAGGCAAATGAGGTGCGAACCCCTCAATGTGGTTGATAAGGTACAAACCCCTCAACATGGTTACCAAGGTACAAACCCATCAACATGTTTATCAAGGTATAAATCCCCCCATATGTTTGCATGGCCCTATCACCTCCCGAGTGAGGCGATCGAGGTACAAACCCCTAACATGGTTACTCGGGCCTACAACACCCAGAGTGAGGCTTGGTCAATCCTAACATGATAGAGATAATATCATATGCATACATTCCTTTCATCATCATATAATCATTCAACTAATAAGACATCCATTGGGCCTTCAATTCCTCAAGAAATCATAACCGGACATTTTATCAAACACTTGGCAGGTGTATAGTGCTAGTGTAAAATCATGCAATTAAAGAGTAGAATCATGCTAGAAAATTTAGCTTAAAACCATCAATAGATACTTGATAAAACCTTCTAACAATATACATCAAAACCTTCTCTCAAATCTTATAATAGATCTTAGATTCATAGCTCAAAACATGCTAAAACAATCACAATTTCTTGAAACTCCAACATAGTGTGCAATGAAATTCATAATAGTAAGGCCCATGAGTAAATCAACTTTAAATCATGAAATTTAGGTAAAAAGGAAAGCTTGGGCACCATGGATGAAAGGATCCAATGGTTGAAACCCACATACCTTAGCTTTGGAGAATTCTTGATGAAGATTAAAAATGAACACTTGAAGCTTGAGTGAAATCCTTAATATCCGGATGAGTTTTGGACACTTGAATTTTGAGGTGAAATATTGTCTAAGAGTTTGGGAATGTCTTGAATGATATGAAGGGAAAATATTGCTAAGTATAGGTATTTTCCCACATGGGAAGGCTTAGGCCCAAGACCCAAAGGCCTTGGACCAGACAGGAAAACTGGCACATTTTAACACTGTGGCGTGTCCGTCACTAGAAATCGTATTTTTGCAATTTTTGCAATTTTTGAATTTTGATAAGGCTGCTCATAAATCGGAGTTAGACCCATTCTCCACTCAATTTCGCCCCCTGAACAAGAATATGTAATCAGATTTTCAATATCACACACGAATTTTAAGATATATGGAAATTACTATTCTGAGCATTTCCGAGGCACATTTTCGTGCACTTTTTGGGGTCGTTTATGTGTTGTCCAGACTCAGCCAGACACCGATGCTTAGGTGCCCAGGTATGTTCTTTTTTACGTCGGTACTTTATTTTTAATATTTCGTGTACATTGAGGATAATACACCTCTTTTTCGATGGGTTGGGTAGTCATAGGCCTCAGTAAGTTTGAGTAGCCTTGGCCTATAACCATCCCAAATTTTGGATCCTAGGCTTTTTCTTGCCTATGTTCATTTTCCCTATGGATATTTAATTTATGTTGAATTGGCATGTTTAGGATATGTAGGTATTTTAAGAAACATATAATACTTAGATCTATGGCATATATGTGTTTAATGTGTTTTTGTTCTTCTTTGTGAAAAACCATACCCACTAAAAATTTTTGTTAGTTAGTCTAGATAACAACCATGCATGTTTAATTGGGTTGACCATGCTTATTCTGATAAGTAAGGATAAAATTGAGATAAAAACATGTTATGAGTATTGGTGTTGATAGCAAAATCAGTGCCATGTGAGTGTGAGCTTACTTTTCTAAATTCATGTATGGTATTTCAATTCATAACTTGCCCTCTTACTCTGATTGATACTATAGGTTAGTTGGTTAGGAGAGGATCTTAGGCCATTGTTTATAACAGTCCATTAGCCTAAATAACCAACCAAAGATGTGAAATATCCCTTGATCCTGATGTTTGATCCATAAATGTACCTTTTCTTTATAAAAAACTAAGTAACCTAGCCTTATTAGATGTAAAATCCTAAAATTGGTCCTGGTCCTTCCTTGAACATCGTGCATCTTGGCTGAGGCAAAAAGTTTAAGTTGAGGATGGCTACCAAAAGTTGCTTTGATTCCTAGGTTGGATTTTGTGCACCTCGACTCAGGCCAAAAGCCTAAGTTCAGGGTGGATGGTCTAAGGGTAAAGGATAAAATGAGGGGGAAAGTTAGTAATACTTGGAAAAGGAGGAAAAAAGGTGTGCTCGGTGCAAGAAAAAATGAGTGATGCCTTAGCAATAAACTAAAAAGAAAAATGCTACGAAAATACAAGGCAAAAAGCAAAAAAAAAAATGAAAATAAAGCAGCCACAAAAGCTTGAAATAGGAGAAAGGGAGAATGAGATGAAAAGTAAAAGCTTTGGTAGGGCGAAAGTGTAGAAAAATCCAGTTCAAGGAGGGCCTTTAGTAACTATTTCCCAAAACATCCTACCCAAGCCCCTTGAGCCTACATTACAAGCCAGTAAAGTCCTAAAGTGATCATAATCCAAGTAGTCAAAGGTCATAGTCATGAGTATAAAGGCAAGCATATGGTTTTGAGTATGATATATGAATGTCTTTTTTGAGAGTGAGTGATTTTTCATAGCCCTAAGATTATACATGAAAACATCATTATGAGTGAGATATGGGACTTCTTTCTGTGAGGGCACTAGCATTGCACTATTAACATTAGTCTAATTCAGCGAATGGGCTTGTTGATAGTTACCTCGCTTGTCATAGTTGCACTGTCACATGCATTGATTTGTGTTTGTTTGCTTACTGGCTAATCTGATGTGTTGTGAAAGTGGTATGGTATCTGTGCTGGAAGTTGATGTGATGTATGCCACAAGATTCATGTCTGTGTGTTCCTGTACTGCTTATGTAGATTGAGTCCATCGTTGGAGGACACGCAACAATTTTAAGTTGAGGGTGCTGATGTTTAAAACTTGGAATTTTGTGTGTTCTCAATGCAATGTTAGTAGGTTTGATGTGATTTTGTGTTTGTTTTACAGGATTTCATTCGCACTATCTTTTGGGTAAAGTGTGCAGAAGTTGCTGCAGTTGAAGTTCCACCAGACCCTTTACGAGCCATAGAGGATTCTATGACCCATAAAGAGGGTCTCATGTGCAATTCTAGTGAGGGGTGTATTTCCAATATTAAGTCTAGAAATATGTAGATGAGTCATAAAAGACTTTGCGAGCCATAGACTTGGTGTCATGTGCTGAGAATCAGAAAGTGGGAATCTGCTAAAATTCCATTAGATGAAACCCCCTCTGGGCCATCTAACTTTATACGAGCCGTAGAGAGGTGTCGTTGAAGATAGATCTACAATTGAAATAGTAGTTCATGAAAGCCCGATTACGGGTCGTAAGCTGTTACACGACACGTAGAGACCCTCGTAGAGCATGTCAAACCAGTTATCCTATTTTGTATTGGTTTTGTATTTTAAACACTATAAATAGGTTTTTTAGGTTATTTTTAATAGAGATTGAAGATGGAACAATAGAGGAACATTAGAGAGTTTGAGAAACACTTGTCAAACTTTATTTCATCTTTTAATTGCAATCTTGTGATTTCATTGAAGAGTTTGGATTTCTTCGGCTTCATGCTCTTGTGTAAGTGCTCAATTATATTATTAAAATTCATAAGTCTTGCATTTGCACTGATCATGAGTAGCTAAATCCACAACCAGGGTTGTGGGAACCATAAAGAACTAACAAGGTAAAATTGGATAATTCGTAATTCTTCAAAAGTGTGCAAGCATGTATTAATTAAATCTGACTGTATTGAAGCTTTCTAATGATGGCTAACATTAGAACCCGCATAGTGTTACTGACTGGATCAAGGTAGCAATGAATATAAAAAGAAATTAATTAAAAAGGATTCAATTGATGTTTCTCATCTAAACAATCGAACTGGGCTGAGGGGAGGTTTTACTACAATATTAGGTAAGGGTAATAATGTCACACTGCGGAGTTGGACCAAATCACATAGTGAAATTTGTCCCTCGCCTGGGCCAAAGGGTTTGGTGAACTTAACTTACCATTTTGCATGCTAGACACTAGAAAAGAATTCGATTATCTTGTGATACTGAGTTAGGAATTCATGGGGAACACAATATCCTAGTTACTCTTCATAATGGTTTAACACTTGTCTTAGAATAGGATTACTTTTTATATTTGTCATACCCCCCCCCCCCCGGGGAGATATGTTGGTTAATCAACTCGAATTGCAATTGAATTCCTCTAAGTCTATATTCCCTGTGCGTTTGGGTTAGGTTATATATCTTGACAATGACCGCTTTAGCCTAAAAAAGGAGGTGTAGCTTGGGTGACATCAGAGGCCATGGAGAAGGTGAAGTTGATTAGGGAGAGGTTCAAAATGGCTCAAAGTCAGCAAAAGTCTTATTCAGATATTAGAAAGAGGGATCTTGATTTTCATGAAGATGATTGGGTGTATATGAAGGTCTCACCCATTAAAGATGTGATGCATTTTGGTAAGAAGGGCAAGTTAAGTCCCTAGTATGTAGGTCCTTCTGAGATTGTTGAGCCGATTGGGAATGTAGCTTATAGGTTGGATTTGCCTTCGGATTTGACTTCTATTCACCTGGTTTTTCATGTGTGTTAAGGAAATTGATTGGTGATCCTAATGCAATTGTACCCTTGGAAGGTGATGAGGTTGAGGAGAACTTGTCTTATGAGAAACACCACGGGTTGTGTGGAGAAGCCTTGAGGTAGCAATTAGCCTTGTGTGTAGAGTGTTGACCTTTAGCTGGAGTTCAAGACCAAGGCATACATCACATGAACCCCTAATGGCTCATGTGACACACCACTGGCTGTGTGGTGATTCGTGAGAGTAGCCTTGGCCTTGAAATCCACATTGTGGCCAAGGCACTTCACACATGAACCTGAAACGGTCCGTGTGACCCTTCACGGGTCATATGGCCTCCCGTATAGATGTTGGTGTGAGATTCTTCTAAGTATGGAATCACCGGTTCGAAGCTTCATCAGTGATAATTTGTCTAAGTGAAACTATACAGAAGGCTACATGGTCCTTGTTCCCCTACACGATCCGTATGGCCTCCGTATGGGGCCCCTGGTAACTTTTTGACATCAGTTTCATTAATGAATTTCTTGTAATTTTGGCTTTTCCTAAGGGATATTTAAGACTTTCTGACCTATCCTAAGCCTCTGGATAGACCCGTAGTCTTCTATTCTGTTCCAAATTCAATTTAACACTTAGAATTGTTCAACTCTCTCATCAAAAGAACTCCCCTAAAGTGACCCTTAGAGGATTGGCTTGGAGCTTAAGGAAGAATCTGTTATTCAATCAAATTCTTTTTATTTCTTCTTGGTTAGCTAAGGTATATGGGATTGATTCATGGTCCCTTTCAATCATGAAGACCCCAAACTCTCTTTTACACTTTAGTTTATGAAATTGAGCTTAACTCTCTTTTACACTTTAGTTTATGAAATTGAGCTTACTTTAAACATGGATATTTTAGATTATTATTTATTTGATTCAATTGAGATATGAACTATGTTTAATTATTGTTTTTAATGTGATTTAAGCCCTAATATGGAGAATTGCATTGATATTATGAAGATTTGAATATGGATTGTCCCTTTGAAGATTGATTTAAGCATGGGCAATCTAAATTGTGGTTTAAATATGGATTTACTTGAATTTCATATTGAATTGGTTATTTAAGTTTGAATCTCTATTGCCCACGTTATTCTCATATCATTCATGGCATATACATGCATGAGTATTGGCTTTGATGAAGATTATTCAGCGGGTTAAGCCCACAAATATTTATGAATCTGTTTTTGATGAAAATATGGTTATGACAAGAATGTGACCACATAAATGTCTATGATATGGCTCTTTGAGCAACTCCGGGTGTTTACACCACTTTGATATATATGAATAGGCTATTTCTATGTATGAAGGTTTGATTTCAAGGATGATTTGGCTTTTTAGCCCAAGTATAAATGATTATGATGAATGTTTGGCCTTTAAACCTAAGTATGCATTGAAAAGAATTGAAAGACATATGCCTCTTTTGAAAACATGTATATGTATATGTATTCTTGTGGGATGATGTCTTAGCACTGAGAGGACATTAAGATTAGAGGCTCATCCTGCCACAACCCAAGCCTAGGGCCTAGACTTGAAACGATGAATGGGGAACCCAAAGGAACCCCAAACAAGCCTCTTAACTTGTCATTAGACATCATTGGTCGCGGAAGAATATACAAACATTAAAGAGCAAAAATAGGGACAAAGGAGCTAAGGGAAAAGCTTGCACAATATCATAGTCAAGAGACCAGAGTCAAACTCATATCATAGATACATAGCATGTCCAACAACCACCTCTACTACGTAGATAAGAGCGGGGGCCAAGAAAAAGCAATCGGGCCCACCCTCATTGTCAAATAGAACATAAAGAAGAGTGTCTCAATGTATAACAAGAGAGCGTAGACTAAGGTCCCCGAAGTGGAGGACTCACCAACTAGCTTGAGTAGCACCGAACTAGCCACGTGGAGGAGGATGATCAACTTGGGCTCCAGTTCATACATAGTGATATCATGTAGGCAAGAGGATGCGTTAGTGTGTTTGAATGTACTAAGTCTGTAGGATGCAATGCAACAAGAGATAGACATCATAATCAAAATGCATAACAATAGGCAGTAGGCATAATATAACAGTATTGCTTGTGTGATCAAATGCTTAAGTAAAACATGCTTGTGTAACTCATGCTCATATAGGATATCATATGTTTAGAAGAGACCAAGCTAGATTTTCAAGGTAAAAAACCCTTGGTGGTTGTGTGGTACAAACCCCTCACATGGTTGATGATAATCACACCATATCACCATGGTGGCGAAATACAAACCTCTCACATGGTTGATGAGTACAAACCCCACCTCGGTTACCCGAGCTCTTATCCCCCCGAATCGAGTCTGGTCTAATGCAATACTTTATATAGAATATATCATATACAAAAGCTCATTTCATCATCATATAGTCATTCATACTCAAGAACCCACATCCGAATATTTTATCATCAAATACTTAGAGGGTGTGTAATGCTAGTAAAAAACCATGAAATATAGAGAGATGAAATCATGCAAGAAAATCCATTGTAAAATCATCAATCAACACCTTGCACTGTCAAGCAATATATATCAAAACCCCTCATTAAATCATACAATAGATCCAAGATGTGTAGCTCTAAACATAGCAAAACAGTCCCAACTTTTCATAGCTTTAACATAGTGTGTAGTGAATTTGATAATAGGGAAGACCCATTTGTAAATCAACTTTAAATGATGCAATTTGAGTAAAAGGAGGTTAGGACACCATGGGTGGAAGGACCCAATGGCTAAAACCCACATACCTTAGCTTAAAGATGAACTTAGTGAAGATTGGAGATGGAGATTTGAAGCTTGAAGAAGAACCTTGAAGGAGAACCTTTGCTTGGGATGAGGGTTCGGGACTTGAATTTTGGGGGTGAAAATATGGCTAAGTGTTTGAGTACGTATTGGGAATGCTTTAGGCAATATGAGGGTGAAATTTGGCTAAGTATGGGTAAAAATACGTATGGGAACACTTAGGCCCAAGACTTAGAAGTCTTTGACCCAACTAAAAAAAAAGTCCCAAAATAAGCTGAGGCGCGTAGCGGAGGCGACACGAAAACCTCACTGGAAATTGCAGCATGGAATATCATAATTGCTAATCTCTCGCTCTTAAATCTGGGTTAGACCCTTTTTCACCTAAGTTGGACCCCTGAACATGAATATGAAGTCAGATTCTTGAAATAACAAACAAATTTTAAGATATATGAAATTTAAAATTTCAGGGATTCTGAGGCACATTTTCTGGTACTTTTTTGGGGTCATTTCAATATCTCCCCCTTGGAAACATTCGTCCCCAAATGTAAAAGAGACGTACAAGATGAGAGTGATCTTAAAAAAATCAGCCCCAACAAGAATGCATCATCACATTTAAAACACCACTTTAAAAATCTCAACATACGTGTAAAATCATCATAACTTGCCAACTAAAACATGAATGCATAAGAATGACATAGGAGCTGAAACATAAGACTTGAATCACATAAGGGACTTAGAATTGGTACCTTAGACTTGAGTGGAGTGTAAAAGATAAGGATACCGCTTTTGCATATCCGCTTCGGCCTCCCAAGTAGCACTTTCAATTTGTTGGTTCCTCCAAAGGACCTTAACGGATGTCACCTCCTTGTTCTTCAATCTTTTCACTTGCCTATCCACAATCTGAACCGGAACCTCCTCATAGATCAAGTTATCCTCAACAACACCCACAACATCAAGAGGCATAATAAAATTAGGATCACCAACACATTTTCTCAACATAGAGACATGGACCACCGGATGAACCAAATTCATTTCACTAGGAAACATCAATTTATAAGCTACCTTGCGACCCTCCTCATAACCTCATAAGGACAAACATATCAAGGACTCAATTTCCCCTTTTTACCAAAGTGGACCACACCTTTCATTGGAGAAACTTTCAAGTAAACTCAATCACCCACTTTGTATTCAAGGTCTCATCTTCTCACATAGGCATAGGATTTTTGACAATTTTGGGCTGTCTTCAACCTTTCCCTAATCATTCCAACCTTCTTAAGAGCCTCCATAACCAGATATGGTCCCAATAAAGGCACCTCTCCAACTCAAACCAACCAACCAGTGATCTACAACATCTCGATAAAGAGCCTCAAAAGAAGCCATACCGATGCTAGAGTGATAGCTATTTTGTAGGCAAACTTAATCAAAGGAAGATGGTCATCCCAACTACCCCTCAACTCCCATACACAAGCCCTTAGCATATCCTCAAGTGTTTGAATGGTTCTTTCATCTTAGCCATCCGTTTGGGGGTGGAAGGTCGTACTAAGGTGAACCTTTGTACCAAGACCCTTTTGAAAGGACCTCCAAAAGTATGAAGTGAATTATGAACCACGATCCGATATGATGGACAAAGGAATCCCATGCAACCTTAATAACTCATGGATGTATAACCTTGCATACTCTTCAGCCCCATAGGTGGTCTTAACAGGTAGAAAGTTGGCCGATTTCGTCATCCTTTCAACCACCACCCTAATGGAATCAAAACCTTTTCTAGTCTTGGCAACCCAACTACAAATCCATATTAATCACCTCCCACTTCCAAGTAGGAATCTCTATGCCTTGGGTTAGGCTACCCGGCCTTTGATGTTTGACTTTGATTGGTTGACAACTATGGCATCCGCAAATGAATTTGTCAATGTCCCTCTTCATGCCTTCCCACCAATACACATCTCTCAAGTCCCTATACATTTTGGTGGAACCGGGGTGGATAGAAGAATTATGGGCCTCATCAAGGATCTTCTCCCTCAAACCATCAACGCAAGGCACACACAACCTACTTTGCCCTCTTTCACCAAGGCCTTCAATTTAAGCAAGGAGGAGTCAAGATCTTATTTTGCTATCACCTCATCAAACAATGAAGATTTAGACCCATCAACAACAACCACACCATCATAACCAACCTCCTCCGATCTAACCCCAATACTAGCCAATTGATGCACCTCCCTAGCCATGTTCCTACCACCATCAACATGGGCAAAGTTACCCATAGACACACTCAAGGCATCCTCCCACTCTTACCCTTATGATAGTGCACACTTATGTAATAGTTTTTAAGAAGTTCTAACCATCTCCTTTGCCTCAAGTTGAGATCCTTTTGAGTGAAGACATATTGGAGGCTCTTATGGTCGGTGAACATATCCACATGCACCCCATACAAGTAGTGACGCTAAATCTTTAATGCAAACACCACGACAGGCAATTCAAGATCATGGGTAGGGTAATTCCTTTCATGAACCTTGAGTTGTCTAGAAGATAAGCTATGACCTTACCATTTTGCATCAACAGACAACCCAAACCAACTAGGGAAGCATCACAATACACCACAAATCCCTTAATCCCATCCGGTAGTGACAATATAGGAGTGGACACAAGCTTGTCCTTCAACGTTTGGAAGCTCCTCTCACATTCGTCGGTCCACACAAATTTAACCTTCTTTTGAGTTAATTTTTTCATAGGGGAAGTAATAGAGGAGAACCCATTCACAAACCTTTTATAATAACCCGCTAGGCCCAAGAAGCTCCTAATATCCGATAGGGTCAATGGTCTAGGCCAATGTCTAATTTCATCAGTTTTCTTAGGATCCACTTTTATACCATTCCCCGACACCACATGACCCAAAAATGCAACCTTCTTCAACCTAAATTCACACTTATCATATTTGGCATACAATTTCTCCTCCCTCAATCTTTGCAACAAAACCCTCAAATGCCCCATATGCTCCTCCCTACTGTGTGAATAGATCAATATATAATCAATGAACAAGTATAACAAAGGAATCAAGGTAAGGTTTGAAGACTCTATTCATTAGGTCGATGAAGATGACCAGTCCATTAGCCAACCTAAATGACATCACAAGAAACTCATAATGCTCATATCTAGTCTGAAAGGCCATCTTAGGAATATCACACTCCCTCACCCTCACTTGATGATACCCGAATCGATGGTCAATCTTAGAGAAGAAGCTAGCCCCTTGCAATTGGTCAAACAAATCATCATTCCTTGGAAGAGATACCTATTCTTGATGGTGACCCTATTGAGTTGCCGATAGTCAATGCACATTCTAAGTGACCCATCCTTCTTCTTTACAAACAACACCGGGGCATCCCAAGGTGATTGGCTAGGCCTAACAAATCCCTTTTCCAACAAATCTTTCAATTGTTCCTTTAACTCCTTCAACTCCATCGGGACCATACGGTAAAGGGGAATGGAGATAGGTTGAGTATCGGGAAGGAGATCTATGCCAAAATCTATCTCCCTTTCGGGAGGGACACCGGGAAGGTCATTTGGGAAGACATTAAGAAACTTGTTTACAACCGCAATTGACTCAATGGAAGAGACTCTGGACTCTACATCTTTAACCCTCACAAGATGATACAAATAGCCCCTAGAAATCAACTTATGGGCTTTAATGGACGAAATAAATCTACCCATGACCACCATATCTGGACTTTCCCACTCAAGGATGGGTTCAATAGGGAATTGAAACTTGACCCTATGGGTTCGACAATCAATAGAAGCATAGAAGGCTCGCAACCAATCCATCCCAAGAATGACATCAAAATCAACCGTGTCTAATTCAACAAGATCACAAGGCAAAAACTTATACAAAATGCAAATAGGACAACTCCTACAAACTTCCCTAGCAACAATAGAGGCACCAATAGGAGTAGACACTTCATATGGCTCATGCTATTAGGGGTCAACATGGAACTTTTTAGCAACAAAAAGGGTAACAAAGGAAAGAGTGGCACCTGGATCAATTAAAGCATATGCATCAAAGTCAAAGATTTTCAACATACCGGTAACAACATCAGGAACGTCACCAATCCCTTGCCTTCCATGTTGTGCATGAAATCGGTCGTGCCTTAGGGCACCACCTTGAGGACCACCTCTACCCAATGGGACCGCATTTGCGCCCCAGTCCTTGCCACAGTTCCTTGGACAATCTATCTTCTTGTGACGAACCTCCCCACATTCATAGCATGCATTAGAACCCTTCAAACATAGGCCTCCATGGCTCCTTCCACATTTAGGGAACACATTAATAGGAGCCACCACACCAACACCATGAGGCCTAGATAAGTCACTGGCAAACCCCCTATTAGTAGCACGAGAAGGCCCTTGGCCTTGACAAAATTTAGCACCCTTTTGGAATTTACACTCAAATTGGGCACTTTGGGCCTCATGCCCCCTTCTCTTCCTTAATTTCTACTCCTCCATTTGCTCAGCATAGGTCATCAACTGAGACAAGTCCATGTCACTAATTAGCATGGCGGACCACCATTCTTCACTTACCAAGTCGGAGACTCCCATCACGAACTTATTCATCCTAAATCTATGATCGGCCACCAAATGAGAAGCATACCTTGAAAGTTGATTAAACTTGAGAGAATACTCCCTCACACTCATAACACCTTGTTTCAAGTTCATAAACTCTACCAACTTTGCATCCCTGAGCTCAAGAGGGAAAAACTAATTAAGGAAAGCCAATTTGAACTCCTCCCATAGCACTACATACCAATTCCATTTTCACCATTCCATTGATCATATCATATTTGGGCTACTCCTTTGAATTGGTACGTTGCCAACTCCGCATTTTCATTCGGCCCAACACCCATGATATTCAAGATTTTGTGGACCTCCTCAACGAACTCTTGTGGATCTTTATCCTCATGAAGTCTTTTACCTTAGCCCCTGGAGTAGTAACATGAGGGGCTTGGGCCCCTTGATTGACATGGTTGGCCACCATTTGGGCAAGCATAGAGAGAGCATCCTGGAGCTCACCATTGGTAGGTTGCTCCTCCAGAGCTTGGGCCCTTTTTCCTCTAGTGATTAGCATGATCTAGCATAGCAAAGAACAATTGTTAGGGGGAAAAACTTACCTCTATAGCACGACTTAGAACATGAAGAAGGGAAATATTTCCTAAAACATCTCATAGCCTCTTATTCATAGTCATGGCGCGCTTTACAACCATGAATAGAACTCTAATTGACGCGGTGTGTTGGACTTCGGGATCCCCATTCGCTGAACAAAAGCTCGTCATCACAGGTAATTTTTTTGAATCATTACAACGACGCATCCTGTTTTACGGGCAGGAGTCTGAAGACGCTCGGGTTCATTTGTATAACTTTATGCAAACATCGAGGGGAGTGCTTGAACAAGGCACCCAGCGTGGGATGCTATGGCTCTTCAGACTTTTCCCATGACCCTCAGGAGCGAAGCTGCGGAGTGGTGGTCTATCCTCCCACCAGATGTTTACTCTAACTAGGGAGAAGTGCAAAGGGTCTTCCTTATGAACTTTTATAAAGAGCCTAACAAGCATCCACTACAGGATATTATTATTAACTTTTGATGAGTTTTAGGAGAGTCTTTGGGTGCAACTTGGGATAGATATAATGAGTGTTTGGAGAAGAAGCCAAATCATGGTTTACCGAATGATAAAATAGTGTCAAGTTTCTACCTAACACTGAGTTTTGAACAACAATTGCATGTCCATGCTTATTTGGAGGGGACTGTTGGGCATTTTTGAGACAGCTGCTTAATGAATTCATCGAGTTCACGGACAAACTATCTATGGTTAGCCAAGTTTACAAATCATATCAAGATCAATCGGTTGCTCTCACTAGTGCATTAAGGGAAGGCTCTAGTATTGCAAGAACGGATGACGTGGTGAATTGGATCAAGCTACCACCTCAACAATGTGTTATAGAAAAACCTTTGAATATTGTAAGTATTCTTAAACAACTGATGAAGAATGTGGATGAGCAAGAGGAGATGCTTCAAAAAAATTAAGTTTGATGTCATCAAGGTAAATTACAAGGTGGATCAACAAGTGATAGCAATTCAAAAGATCGATGGCCAAGTTGAGCAGGTCTCTAAATAGTTAGAGCATATTCAAAAATATAGGAGGAGAGATCATAGAAGTGGTGATAAGAGCTCACCGAATCTTGAGGAAGTTTGAGTTCTCAAGATGACAAAGTCGAGCCACGACGTTAAACAAGGCGCTTCTTGGGAGGCAACACAAGCATCTTTTATGTTTTTGGCTTATTTTTAAGTTTATCTTGGTTTTGAATTGTTAGGTAATGGATTGAAGTTTATTTAATTTCAATACATTAAATTAATTAAGTTGATGTGAAGATTGGTACGTTTGAAGATGTGATTTGCAGGTATGAAGCAAGATCTGGAAATTTGAAGAAAATTCATGCCTCGTAGAGGAAAACGATGATGATTTAAAGTTGGCACATACACTACGAGCCAACCTTACGATTCATAGGATCCCCTAGAGTCATAAATCGGGTTCTGAAATCTGAAATTTTTCTAAGTGTTGGGTCTTCTACAAAATCGGGACCTATGAGTCATAGGGTGACTTACGAGAGCGGGGTTTCGTAGAGCTGAAATGCAGAAATTTTAAAGTCGGCCTGGTTGAGTATATGAGGGGTCAAATATTCATTTGACCCTTACTTTCTCTCATTTTAAATGGTTCCTTCCCCCAAAAGTTTTTCCACACTAATTTTCTATTGTTCCAACCCTATTTTCCGATAAAATCCATCATTTTCTAGCAAGATTTTTCCAGCAAGCATTTCTCCCTAGGGTTTCGGCCTCTCTATTTTTCTCTCAATGCTCTAATAGCTTTTCGTCTCTCACTGGATATGTTTCCTTGGTTAAATTATGCACACTTCTTATGAATGTCTTGGATTGTTAGATGATTGTGTGTTTAATGATATATTGAGTATACTCATGAGAAAATGATTGTGTGAACATGAGAAATAGGTTTTGATTGATTTCAATCTCTTGGTATGGTTTTGAACTAGGTGATCGATTTTGTTGGTTGACTGTGATATTTACATGTTGATCATATGTTTATAGTGCATGATTGTTGGTTGATCAATTTGTGAACTCATGTTGGGGTTGGAATTGGGATGTTCGTGTATGATTAGGTTGTGGTTTATTTTGTTAGATGCCCGTCGAATGAATTTGCCTTTGATCCCCTTGAACTCCCTTGACATGTGTATTTGTGATTGTGTGGGTTCAAAGATCGATTAATTTTTGGTGATTTTTGAATATGTAGGGAAGTGTTGTTTAATTGTTGTGATCATGAATAGATCTTTGTGGGGTAAGTTTTGATTTGGGTCAACATATTTGGGTAATGGGATTATTTGTATGCTTGAGAAAGTGTTTAGTTTTTGCTTCGATGTTGTTTACATTACGATAATTTTGTTTGTTGGTTTGTGTGGCAAGGGTACAGGCACCGCAGGTGCCTTCTGTTTTCTATTACGAGGACCTCCTATGACTTTGAGGTAGTCCTATGGGTCGTAGTGGTCTCTTGTAGGAGGCAACAATCACCTACGGTTCCTAAACACTTACCATACGAGACCCACCTATGAGTCATAATGTCCACTACATTTTTAAATTTTGTTACCTACTACAACCCCAGGCTACAACTTGTATGTCCCCCTACGAGTCGCACCTGATCCTCGTACTTGTTTTTTCAGAATTACGTTTTCTCAGGTACTTTGGCACTACGAAGCCGTAGTACGACTCGTAAGTCACCTTATGAATCGTACCTGTGCCTTGTACCTGCAAATCTGCAGCTTATTCTTTGGATTGTTTTCTATTTTTTTCTTTTTGGTTTTTGGCTTTTCTTGTTTCTTTTTGTTGACTGATTCTGAATAGCCATGACATTAAGGTGCTCATTTGTTATATGGGGTTGACTTTCAGATATGATGCTTCCAAAAGATAAGCATGATATCCAGGGTCTTCAAAGAAAATTGATTGATGAGTCCTCTGAGACTAAACAGTCAGAAGGTTCTGAAGAGGTACATCGAGTTCAGATTGACCCCAAGGCAGATGAGCCTCAGACTAGAGCCGCACTACACAAACCCATATATAAGTTGATAGCCCCTCCCAGTCTGAGAAGGAGGGCGATGGTGATGGGTCTGATAGCAGTTTGCCACAGATGACTCCTACTCACTCTGAGATAAGTTCACCGGGGGCATCACAGTCTCAGCACCTTCTATCACCTTCACTGACCCCAGAAATACCACATGGGGCATTCCAGGCATGAAGGATATATATGAAAAGGGGTTGGAGCTTAAAGGACAAGGAAAACCCGTGAGGTAATTCCATGAGAAGTCGAGGCTAAATGACTCCAGGCTGAGTAGGGTGCCCGACTTGGAGGTTGAGATTGACCGTCATGGACTGAGGTGACTATCACAGAGGTTGGGAAAGTATTTCCCTCATCTAGTTTAAGAGTACTATACCGCCTACCATGCCACTATTCTTCGAGATCGTCCTAACAGAAAGAAAGCTACTGATAAGCCAAGGTTGCGAGAAGTCCTAGTCAAGGGTCAGATGGTTGATATCTCAGAGGAGGCTAATAGTAGGGTTCAGTTCGGGCCAAATTATAGGTGCCTCGTTCCACTGCTGAGTATGATAATAAGATCGAGAAGATGAGGCGGGCATTGAGTGAGAAGAATGTGGATCTCAAAATTGGGCTCCTCAGGTGGATAGCTTAGCCAAATATATGAAGGTGGTGACGAGCCTACGAGGGTCACAAACCATGCCACACTGATTGTGAAGTGTCACCTATCCTCCACAGCCATATTCTGGTGGTCTATTATCCGTTGGCGCATCAGGCCTACATTTATGGATAATGTGATCACTATGGAGCAGGTTGTGCTGTTAGCCAGTATCTTAGCTGGCTATGATATAGATTGGGCCTGAGTTATGGTGGAACAGATCCACGAGTCAGCGATTCATACCCAGACCTCATTGACTTTTCCCATCTTGATACATAAATTATCTAATGAGGCCGGGGTACGTATCTACCTCCACCAGGACCCGTATATAGAGGTCATGCGCACTATGGATCCCAGCATGATTAAGGCTGTTGAAAACCCGGTGGCCCTACAGCAAGCATCTTCTCCTCCTATTCAAGATCCATTTCGTCCAGAGCCACATACTCAAGAGCGTACTCCAGCTACTACCAGTTCCACTCCACTTGCCATAGAGCTGCCTCCAGCTAGTTATACTGAGGCGATGCCATCCTCAGATACAAGTGCACCAACACCTTCTACTTCTCAGGTTGCTTTCGTAGACTATCCTCTTATGTCTGCTTTTGCGTTTCAGGCTTTGGTTTGCAGGTTAGCAAGGACGGAGACCCAGCTGAGCAGACTAATGAGCAAGATCAAGCCTTGGGTTCGTCAGATGGTCTAGGACTCATAGGAGAGGGCTAAGGCATACACTCGAGAGGTTGTAGATCAAATAGTTGATGCACTGGATGCCAGGATAAATGCCTTCGAGGATAGGGTCGAGCAGAGACTTGAGGGTGCACGACCTGCTGACATGGCTACTATAAAAAATGAGTTGGCCAAGTTCAGGGCCGACATATTGAAGATGTTAGCAGCCCCGATAGCAGTCCCCAAGGTTAGCACTAGAGGGTGATGATATGATTGACCTATTTAAAGATCACCTGCATGCCTACAGGAAGAGACCCCTTGAGAGTAAGGACGCAGTTGTGTGCCAGAAGAGACCTAGGACAGATGATGAGGTGTTAGAGCTGGAAGAGCGGATTATCGATGAGGTGGTGCGAGAGTCCTTGGCTATAGAGGCAATGAGGAAGGATCAGGAGCAGCAAATAGCACAGGGAGCAGGTAGCTTGGGTACAGCTATAGCCCAGACCACCGAGGAGGATAGAGAGCCCTAAGACCAGATGGATGCCGATGCTTGAGCACCTTATGTTTGCTACTTTTGACCCCCATACTCATTATCTTTGGATACTTTGTTCCCATTTTAAATACTATGTTTTTATGATGGTTTTTGGATATTTTTAACTGTTTTATTTTGGATGCTTGTTTTATTTTTGTTATGGATGATGGGCTTTAAATTTTAGTTTTTATATATATATTATACACTAGGGTGAAGTCTGAGTAGCCTTTAGTCCATAACTTTCCTATTTTTGATCCTAAGGTTCTCTTGCCATGTTTTCTTTTCCTTGTGGATGAGTTTAATTTCTATTGAATCGGCATATTTAGGTAGTGTAGATAATTTGTAGACATATAGTGATTATTACTTTTGGCATGTGCATAATTTTGAATGGTTTTATGAATGTTTTGAAAATTGGGTACCCTCAAAATTTTTGAGATTGTTGGTTCCATTGCAATCTTGCATATGATTGATTTGGCAATATTTGTTCTGATGAAGAGAAGGCAAGTTGATGCTTGAAGCATGACCTGTGAGTCTACGTTGATTGTGTATGAAATTCTGTGTGTGTTGAGCTAATTTTGTCATGTTCATGGATTTCATATTGATTCAGAACTTGCCTTGTTACTCTAAGATTGGATTGGAGATGTGGTTGATTAGGAGAGGATCTTAGGCTATTGTTCTTTTAGTTAGTCCAATTTTGCCTAAATTGCCAAATGACCCTTGTTCCAAGTGTTTGAGCTTTACAAGTACCTGTTCGTTCTTGATATCTAGCTATCCTAGCCTTGTTTTGTGAAATACCTTGATATTGGCCCTCGTCTATCCTTGAACATGTGAACCTTGATTGATGCAAAAATCCTAAGTTGAGGGTGGCTACCAAAAGTGGCCTTGGTTTAGGGAATGGATATTGTGTACTTTGCCTCAGGCTAAAATCCTAAGTTAAGGGTGGCCTTTGTTGTGGTAAAGTAATGAAAATAAGATGGTTAGTTGGGAAAGAAAGAAAGAAGAGAAAAATCATGTGTTGGGCAAGAGAAAGAGAAAGAAAAGTTGCCTCGAATTGAAAATAATAGCAAAATGAGTTCGAAAATAAGGCACAACTGGAAAAAATATGGGAAACGAAAGCACCCAGAAAAGCTTGAAAATGAAAAATAAGGGAGGGCATAATGAAAATTGCTGAGTTGTGGAGGTAAAAGGTTGAAAAATGTGGTTCAAGGATAGCTTTTAGTCACAACTTGCCTAAAATGCCATACCAAAGCCCCATGAGCTACGTTACAAGCCCATTAAGTCCTAATTGATCCTAATCAACTAGACAACAGTCCGAAGTATGAGTATAAGGGCAAGCCTATGGTGTTGGTTATCATGCATGAATTTCATTTGTGAGAGTGAGGATGCTTGCACAGTCCTGGAACTTTGATTGCATTTTAAGTGAGATGGATGGACTTTTTTTCTGTGAGGGCATTTGTATGACATGATTGGCATATGACTTTGTCGGTGATTGTGAATTATTGATACTTCTTTGCTTGTCATAGTTGGATTGTCAGATGTATCATTATGTCTTGGTTTGCTTGGTGACTATTTAATCAGGTTTTGAAAATGAGAATTGGGTACCGAAGTTGGAATTGAGTGATGTATATGCCACTAAGATAGTTGCTATGTATTTCCTATTGTCTATTTGGATCAAGTCGTCGCTTGAGACAAGCAACAATACTAAGTTAAGGGTATTGATGTGCTATCAAAATATAACACATTTGATGCCTAAAACAAGGTATTTTGCAAGTTCTTAATGCAACTTTGTATGGTTTTATGTGTGTGTGTGTTGTTCTTGCAGAAAGTACATGTTGGCATGATTGTGGGAAAAATTGTAGACTTTGATGAAATTCAGGACATACGAGCCACTCTACGAGTCGTAGCCCAAGCTACGAGTCATAGTATGCACTCGTAGCAAGAAACAACGTCGAAAATTAGGAATTTACAAATTGAAGGTCAGTCATACGAGGCTAACCTACGAGTCGTAAGTTTCACTACGACTCAAAGAAGGGGGCTTCGTAGCAAGAAACAGTGTGCCAAAAGTTTGGACCAAGAATTGCAACTCAAGACTGTGAGAAGACACAACGAGTCGTAGAGCACACCATGACTCATAGTAATGGATCGTAGCAGTTAAGTCCAAAATGTCAAGTGCTGGCTATGAAAGTCAGATTAAGACTCATTGGTCACCCTACGAGTCGTATCCACGAGACGTAACTATTGCCAGTTGTACTTTTTTATTTTATTTTTAGGGTCTTTTTCTAAATAGTATGAATAGTTATTGATAGGGTTTTTGAAAGAGAGACTCGACATTCCACAAATTTTGAAGACACTTTGAATATTCTTAGAGAACTTTTCTAGTGTTTAGTGTAGATTTTATCTTTTCATTTTGAAGACCCATTGTAGGGGATTGAAAATCATATTGTACTCATCTTCCACTTATACAAGCTTTTGGTTTCAATATTAAAGTGGTGTTATTCTTCATTATTCATGGGTAATCTCTCAACCATGTCTTTTATATTCTTTGTTGGTGATTTTGCCTTAGCCACGAGTAGCTAAGCACCCGTAACATAGAGTTGTGGGAACCATGAGGAGTTGACTTGAAATAACCTAGATTTTGTGCATTTCTTTGATTGGGTATTTACATGTATTGTCTAGATCCCTTCATTTTTATTGTTGTTCGGTGGTGGCCAACACCAAACCCCGCCTACTATCACGATTCCGACAAAGGTAGTGACAAATAGGAAAAGGGAAGTAGATGACAGGATTAGGTTGATGTTTTCTCATCTAATCAACAAAGCCTGACCAAGGGGTGGTTGACTAGGACAATAGGCAATGATTAGTTGGCACGCTATGGTTGCTGACCAAGCGCCATGGTGAAATCCGACCTTCACCTTCACAAGAGGGCTGGAAGAATCTAAGTTATCGTCCTGCATGCAATGTCTTGATTGGAGTTATGTTGTCTGTGATAATTGAGTCAACGAATCATGGGGAACACAATTCCCAAGTTGTCCATCAATTTGATTGTCTTCTCACGTTTGTAGCATAGTATTTCTATTTATTCTTCATTTGGAATTGTAAATCCCCCTTCATTTTAGAGAATATAGTGATCGATTCTTGAAATAATTGTTAGCGGATCAATATAGTCAAGCCCTGTAATCCCTGTGGATTCGAACTTAACCCTTGATTTGGTTTATACTTGATTGTGACTGCTTTACTCTTTACTGTTACTGCGTGAACAGGTGTCACTACACGAGCACATCCATGTGCCTTGGGAGGGTGTCTTGAGGTGGCTCTTAGCCTTGTGTGTAGGTCTTTGGGCTTATGGTAGAGTTCAAGACTAAGTGACCCTCAGGGCTCGTACGAACTCACCACTGGCCATGAAGTGGCTCGTGGTAGGAGCCTTAGGCTTGAAAGCCACTTTTTGGCTAAGGGGCATCACACACATACCCCTATATAGGTTAGCACCAGACGGTTCATGTGGGTCCCATTAGGGTGTTGGTACAGAAATTTTCTAAGTATGGAATTGCCATCTCGGAATTTGGCCAGTGTAAATTTTTCTAATTGATTTCCCGTGGGACCCTATACGGTGTGTGTGACTTCACATGACCCTTGTGCCTTCTTGACAGGATCTTGGGCAACTTCTTGAAGCTTGATTCATTAATGGATTTCTTATAAATTTTGTTATTCCTAAAGGTCATTTATGACTTTCTAACCTATCCTAAACCCCTGAAAAGACTTATACTTCTCTATTCTTATTCAAGCTCATTGAACACACTTAGAATATCAAATTTTCTCATCTAAAGAACTCCCCTGAAGTGTGCCATTGAAGAATTAGCTTGGACCTTAAGGAAGAGTCTTCTTCTTAAATCAATTTCTTCTTGATGTTCCAAATTATCTAAGGTATGTGGGATTGATTCATGGTCCCTTTCAACCATGAAGACCCCAAACTTTTTTACTTTTTGATTTATGAAATTTAAGCTTAGTTTGAATATAGGTCTTTTAAATTATTATTTATTTGATTCAATTGAGATATGAGCTATGCTTAATTGATGTTTCTAAAGTGATTTAAGCCCTAATATGATGCATTACATTGTTATTATGAAGGTTTGAATATGTATGTCCCCTTTAAATGTTGATTTAAGCATGGGTACTCTAAAGTATGATTTAAATGTGAATTTACTTATGGCTTTACTTGAATTTCTTTTTATATTGTTGATTTAAGAATTAATCTCTATTGCCCATGCTATTCTTTCATCATTGAAGACATTTGCATACATGAGCATTATTTTTTATGAAGATTATGAAGTGGTTAAGGCCCAAGTATGTTTATGAATATGATTTGATAAAAGTATGGTTATGACAAGAGTGTGATCACATAATATATATGATATGGCTCTTTGAGCAAACTTTCTGTGTTTTCACCATTCGTAATATGTAAATGAGCTATTCCTATGTATGAAAGTATGATTTGAAGTATGATTTGTCTTTTTAGCCCAAGTGCATACAATTATGAAGAATGTTTTGCCTTTAAGCCTAAATATTCATTGAAACAATTTGAAAAGACTTGTGCCTCTTTTGAAAGCATGTCTATGTATATGTATTCTTGTGAGATGATGACCTAAAACCAAGCAGACTTGTGGGAGGGGTGCTATCTCCTAAGGTCCAGTATGCAAGTCATGTCTTATGTTGTGCTTTCGACCATGTCTTCATACTTCGTAACTTTGACGGTGTCCTTGATACCTTACATAAGATAACTCCACAAAGAGCCCCTCTGCCAAGATAGACCTCGGTTAATGAGGACCAAGTTCCTCAAGAGCTTATAGGAGAGCTGCTTACTCAAGATGAATTTCCAACTGCCTTTGTCATGCTTGCCGAAGTGGTGACCAATCAGGCTAGGCAGGCTAATCCTCCTCCACATGCTCCCACTCCATCTGCTAGAGTAGAGATATTACTCGGATGGGTCAAAAGCTGAGATAGCTGCCTATCAATTGAAAATGTGTCCCAAGTATGCCACACTCAATGGTTGATAGAGAGGATTGGTGATGATGGGGTAAGTTTGGAAGAGTTTAAGTTTGTCTTTCTGGACCATTTCTTTTCCCTTGAGCTTAGTGAGGCTAAAATGACATAATTTATCAACCTCAAATAGGGTGGTATTAGTGTGAGGAATATGCCCTCAAATTCACAAAGCTCTCAAAGTATGCTCCTATGCTAGTGGCTGACCCCTACGCAAGAATGCACAGGTTTATTTCCTGGATCTCTGATTTGGTTATGAAATAATGTCATACGTCTATGCTTTTTCGGGATATGGACATCTCTAGACTCATGACTTATGATGAATAGATTGAAAGGGAAAAGCTCAAGGAGAACATGGTGAATGACTCCAAGAGAGCCCGTTATGATGGTAGGTTCTCCAACTCTAAGAGCGGTGGTGGATATGGTCACCTCTAATATGGCCAAGGTTTTAATGCTAAGGTTGCCAATGGTAGGGTGCCTCCTCCCAAGGCTCAGGTTGAAGGTTGGGCAATGCCTTTTCAGTGTGACAGGTGGGGAAAGAATCATTCAGGTACATGTTGGAAAGACTCAGGTGCTTGCTATGGGTGTGGTGATATGAGCCACAAGATTACTAACAGTCCTAAAGCTGCCAAGAAGGCTCAAGATCAAATGGCTCAGGGTGATCAAGTCCAACCGAGGGTTCCTCAAGGTGGTGCCCCCAGAAATAATAGGTTCTACATATTGTGACTGGTATGTTAAAAGTCATTGATTTTGATGTTTATGCTTTGCTTGATCCAGGTACTAATTTATCTTTTGTGACTCCTCTTTTGGTTGCTAAGTTTGGGTTGAGTCCTGATATTCTAGGGGAGCCCCTTTTTAGTTTATTCTCCAGTGGGTGAGTCTATTGTTGCCCAAAAAGCCTATCGGGGTTGTCCTATCTCTGTTTTGCCAAAAGTCTTTCCATGTGATCTTGTTGAACTTGAGATGTTTGATTTTGATATTATTCTCGGGATGGATTGTTTGCATGCATTATATGCCTCTATCGATTGTAGAACTCGAAAAGTAAAATTTTAATTTCCAGATGAACTTGTCCTTTAATGGAAGGGTAGTGACCTGCTATTAAAGGCTGGTTTATTTCTTATCTTAAGGCCCGAAAGATGATTTCAAAGGCGTACATCTATCATATTGTAAGTGTTAGAGATGTGGAGTCTGAGTTACCTACTCGTGATTCCTATGGTTAAGAGTTTTTGGATGTGTTTCCTGAAGATCTGCTAGGCATTCCTCCCGAAAGGGAAGTAGACTTTGGCATAGGGATTTATTAGACCAAGTATATTGCGATAGGGTGCTCCAGTATTTTTTGTAAGAAAGAAAGATAGGTCTCTTCAGATATGCATTGATTATAGGCAACTAAATAAGGTAACCATCAAGAATAAATACCCATTTCCAAGGATCAACAACTTGTTTCATCAACTTCAAATGGCCACCCATTTCTCAAACACTGGCCTCTATTCCGGTTATCATCAACTGAAGGTCAGAGAGTGTAGTATTTCCAAAATGGCTTTCCGAACAAGATATGGGCACTTTGAATTAGTGGTGATATTGTTTGGTTTGACTAGTGCTCTCTATGTTTATAGATATTATGAATTGGGTGGTCAAGCCATTTCTTGATAGTTTTGTTGTTGTCTTCATCGATGATATTCTAATTTATTCTCTAAGTGAGCAGGAGAATATGGATCAGTTGAGGTTGGTTCTTCAGACTTTAAGGGAGAAGTAATTGTATGCCAAGTTCAGAAAATGTGAGTATTGGTTGGGTGAAATAGCTTTTCTTGGTCGTATGGTATCTGGTGTTGGTATTAAGGTTAATCCAGAAAAGATTGAGACCGTAAATAATTAGCCATTGAATCCTTTCGATATTCAAAGTTTTTTTAGGTTAGCTGGTTATTATAGGAGATTTGTTGAAGGTTTCTCATCCATTGCATCTTCATTGACCAAGTAAACTCAAATGAAGCCCAAGTTTATATGGTCGGATGAGTTTCAAAAGAGTTCTTAGACTTCAAAAGACCGACTTACATTGACTCCTGTCTTGACTCTACCGAATGGCCTAGATAGGTTTGTGGTGTATTTTGATGCTTCTCGGATTGGGTTGGGTTGTATGCTCATACAACATGTTGAGGTGATAACTTATGCATCAAAGCAATTGAACTTGCATGAGCATAATTATCAGACTTATGATCTTTAGCTAGTGGTTGTAGAGTTTGCTCTGAAGATTAAGAGACACTATTTTATATGAGGTTCATATTGACCTGTTCACCGGTCAAAAGAGTTTGCAATATATGTTCACCCAAAGGGATCTTAACTTGAGGCAAAGGAGCTGGTTGGAACTTCTTAAAAATTACGACATGAGTGTTCATATCATCCCAACAAGGCAAATGTTGTAGCCGATGAGTAGGCTCTCTATGGGAATTTTAGCCCATGTTAACAAAGGGAAGAAAGAATTAGTAAAAGATGTTCACCGTTTGGCTAGGTTGGGTGTTAGATTGGCTGACTCTAATGATGGTTGGTATTCATGCTCCAAATATGGACGAGTCTTCTGTGGTTGGTGATGTCAAGGCTAAACAAGATTTAGACCCACCATTGGTTGAGTGACGAAGTTAGTTGTCGAAAAGAAGGCAGAGGTTTTCTCCCGAGGGGGAGATTGTGTGTTTCGGTATCAAGATCAGTTATGTGTTCCGAATGTTGATGGCCTTAGAAAGGTGATGATGAGAGAAGCCCATAACTCTCATTATTCCATGCATCCAAGATCCGCCAAAATGTATTGGGATTTGAGGGAAGTGTATTGGTGGCATAGTATGATGAAAGACATAGCGAAGTTGGTATCAGAACATCAAAGGCTTGGCAGTTTTGCACAAGATATTGAGATTCTCATTTGGAAGTCGGAAGATGTGAACATGGATTTTGCGGTTGGCTTGTCCCCTAACCCAAAAGTAATTTGATTCAATTTGGGTTATCATTGATAGAATGACTAAATTGGCTTATTCCTTATCAGTCAAGACTACTTTTAGTGCAGAAGATTATGCAAGGTTGTATATCTAAGAGTTGGTGAGGTTGCATGGTGTGCCTATGGCTATCATATCAGATAGTGGCACCCAAGTTACTTCTTACTTTTGGAAATCATTCTAAAGAAGGCTTAGAACTAAGGTGAAGTTAAGTACTGCTTTTCATCCTTAAATCGATGGACAAGCCGAGAGAGCAATTCAAACCTTGGAGGACATGTTGAGGGCTTGTGTGTTGGAATTCAAGGGTAATTGGGATGATCAACTACCACTTATTGATTTTGCTTAGAATAATAGTTTACATGCTTGTATTGGTGTAGTACTGTTTGAGGCTTTGTATAGTAGAAGATGTAGATCTCCGATGGGGTGGTTTGAGTTGGGAGATATGGATTTAATTGGCCTAGATTTAGTGTTAGAGGCCATGGAAAAGGTGAAGTTGATTAGGGAGAGGTTGAAGATGGCTCAAAGTTGCCAAAAGTCTTACTCAGATATTAGAAGGAGGGATCTTGAGTTTCTTGTTGGTGACTGGGTATATGTGAAGGTTTCACACATGAAGGGTGTAATGCATTTTGGTAAGAAGGGCAAATTAAGACCCCGATATGTAGGTCCTTATGAGATTGTGGAGAGGATGGAGAATGTATATTATATATTGAATTTGCCTCCAGATTTGAGTTCTATTTACTCAGTTTTTCGTGTGTCGATGTTGATGATCCTAGTTCAATTGTGCCTTTAGAAGGTGTTGAAGTTGAGAAAAACTTGTCCTATGAGGAAGTTTTGGGTGAGATTTTGGATAGACAAGTAAAGCAGCTTCATAACAACGATGTGGCTTCATCAAAGTGCTTTAGAGGAATCAACATGTGGAGAGTGCTACATGGAGGCAGAGTTAGATATAATGAAGCGATACCTCTATGTTTTCCAATCTATTCAAGCCTAAGGTAGTAGGTTCTTCCTATTCTAAATGGTCATAATTTTTTCATTCTTAAGTTTCATGACATGACATTCGTATACATGGAAGAAAATTATTTAAAAGATTTTTTGACATGAGTTTTAATGACTTTATGATTTTTGAGTAATGAATTATGCATTATGTCGTCATGTTGAAATGTTTCATGTTCAAGTCAAGCCTTTCAAGCCATGTTCTAGCACATTCGAGAATGAATGTTGCCAAGGGGGAGATGATGTAAGGACCCGGACCTTGTAAGGCCTCAATGATGCAGGGAAATTTAGTTTCGGAAGTTTTTGACCAAGGTGTCACCACACGAGCACCTCCACGAGCAGTGGAGTAGTCCATGAGCCGTGGAAGGGTGTGTTGAGGTGGCCCTTGGCCTTATGTGCAGTGTTTGGGCTTATGGTGGAGTTCAAGACTAAGTAACCCTTCACGGCTCGTGGAACTCACCAATGGCTGAAAGTGGCTCGTGGTAGTAGCCTTGGGATTGAAATCCTCTTTTTGGCTAAGACATCTTACACACGAACCCCTATACGGGTCGTGTAGCACCACACGGCTTGTGTGCACTCTCGTGAGTGTGTTGGTCCAAAAATTTTCTAAGTATGGAATCACCGTCTCGGAATTAGGCCAGTGTAAATTTTTCTAAGTGTTGTCTCACGGGCACGTATACAGTCGGTGTGACTTCACATGACTCGTGTGCCTTCTTGACGGGACCTCTGGTAACTTTTTGAAGCTTGTTTCATTAATGGCTTTCTGGTAATTTTGGTTATTCTTAAGGTCTGTTTATGACTTTCTAACCTATCTTTAACCCCTGAAAGTACCTATACTTCTGTATTCTTATTAAAATTCATTCAACGCACTTAGAATATTCAAATTCTCTCATCTAAAGAACTCCCCTGAAGTGTGCCATTGAAGAAATAGCTTGGAGCATAAGGAAGGGTCTTCTTCTTCTAGCAATTTCTTCTTGATTATCTAAGGTATGTGAGATTGAATTCAGGGTCCCTTTCAACCATGAAGACCCCAAAATCTTTTACTCTTTGATTTATGAAATTTAAGCTTACTTTGAATATGAATCGTTTAAATTATTGGTTATTGATTCAATTGAGATATAGGCTAGCTTAATTGATGTTTTAAAAGTGACTTTAACCCTAATATGATGAATTTCATTGATATTATGAAGGCTTGAATATGCATGCCCCCTTTAAAGGTTGATTTAAGCATGGGTACTCTAAAGTATGATTTAAATGTGAATTTACTAATGGATTTACTTGAATTTCTTATTATATTGTTGATTTAAGTATGATCTCTATTGCCCATGCTATTCTCTCATCATTCGTGGCGTTCTGCGTACATGAGCATTGGTTTTTATAAAGATTGTGTAGTGGGTTAAGACCCATGTATGTTTGTGAATATGATTTGATAAAAAGTATGGTTATGACAAGAATGTGATCAAACAATGTCTATGATATGACTCGTTGAGTGAACTTTGGGTGTTTACACCATTTTGGATGTATGTGATTATTCTATTCCTACGCATGAAAGTATGATATGAAGAATGATTTGGATTTTTAGCCCAAGTACATATGATTATGAAGGATGTTTAACTTTTAAGCCTAAGTATGCATTGAAAAGATTTGAATAGACTAATGCCTCTTTTGAAAGCGTGTAGATGTATATGTATTCTTGTGGGATGATGATCTAGAATCGAGTGGACTTGTGGGAGGGGGGCTTTCTCCAATGGTCCAATAGCCAAGTCCCAAACTATATGCCAACATAGGTATATATTTATGCCCCTTTAAGGGATGGTTATGATATAACTATGGAAATCCTTCCGAAATAACCAGGTCGTAAGGAAGGTGGCCATCACACTGAAATGGTTGGATCTAAGATATGGTATAGATTACCTTTGGAAAGTAGTCTACTATCACCCGATGGGGGGCTTTCATTAGGCAATGTCATGTAATAGCTCACATGAGTTTTAGATGTTGGTTATGGTCACATCCCGTCTATGTTGAAGTATTATGGCATTTCATGCATCATGGATTTCAGGCATATATACTCTTCCTTGCGTATATACTTTTTTCTATATATGTAACCTTGTTATCTGACATTGAATGTTGGTTTAATGAGTTCATATACATTGCATGCCCGCATACTTAGTACATTCAAACGTACTAACGCATACTCTTTGCCTACATGATCTAACCATGTAAAGACTAGAGACTATCTTCATCCACCTTTTCAATATTAGCTTGGATTGTGAAAGTTGTTGTGGTGAGTCCTATACTTCAAGGACAAGCCACCAAATCTACCTATTATTTTGCTCTCGCTTATGTTTTATTTACTTTAAGAATGAGCTCGGGACATGTCTTGGCCCTCGTCCTATTCTATGACTTAGAGCATTGTTGGACAACATATAGACTCTTGTACGGATTTGTACTATGTCATGTTATTTGTTCTTGGAGATTATCATTACGGATATCTATGGAATATTTATGCTATGATGATTTGCTCATGATGTGATGTGGAGGTGTGGAAATTCTAAGTCCCTTCTATCCCGAAAGCGTGAGTCATACTTATCCGTCCCTTAGTTACTATGTGCTATGTGAATCCATTCAAATCCCTAACTCTATGACATCCCATAGTATGAGTCATACTTTCCCATCCCTTAGAACTATGTGTTTACTACTTCTTATGCACTTCCGAACCGACGATGTGAATGTGGATACATTGAGGCTTGTTTGGGGACTCTCAGGATGTCATTCCTGGACCCTAGGTACGGGTAATGACATTGAAGAATGGTTGAAAAACAATTATAAGTTAAGCACATAATCTTGACGCTAATGGTGTGTGTTGAGGTTTTTTTACTCTCCAAGCTAAGCCCAAACTGTCACGACCCAAGCCTAGGGCCTAGATGTGACCGGTGAATGGGGAACCCGAAGGGATCCAAACAAGCTTCATAGCATATCATTACAAATCCTTGGTCGTGGAAGCAATTAAAATGACATTGAGAAATAAGCATAAGCAAGGGAATTGGGAGAAAGGGTAAACCTTCATATCATAACATCAAGAAACAAGAGAGTCAAGATCCATAACTTAGATACATTTCATGTCCAACAACACCTCTACTACATAGATAGGAGGGGGGGGGGAGGCAAGAGAAGTAACTGGGCCCACCCTCATAGTTAATACATAACGAAATGAACATAGTCTTAATACATCGAAAGAGTCATAAGCAACGTCTACGAAGTGGAGGAGTCACCAACAAGATTGTAGAACAATCGAACTAGCCACGTGGAGAAGTAGGATGATCAAGAGGTACACCGGTTCCTACATGACGAGTTTGCATTAGTATGTTTGAATGTACTAAGTAGGTAGGATGAAATGCAACTAATTATAGGTATCATAGACAAAATGCATAATCATAGGTAATAAATAGCATACTAACAATATGACATGTATGAATGATACTTGAAGTAAAATCATGCTAAACATAATACGAGTGTAAGGAGTAACCATTATAGTGCAAGCTAAGGCCTACCACCCCTTGGATAGGCGTATGAGGTACTAACCCCATCATGAGGTTGATGGAGTACAAACCCCCCAACAAGGTTGATGGAATACAAACCCCCCAACGGGTTGATGGGTACGAACCCCCAACAAGGTTGATCAATACAAAACCCCAACAAGGTTACCCGGGCCTACCACCCCCCGAATTAGTCGATCGAGGTACTGACCCCTCAACAAGGTTACCCGAGCCTACAACCCTCCGAGTTAGGCTTGGTCATCCCCAACACTATAGAGATAATATCATACACACACACACACACACACACACACACTCCTTTCATCATCATATACATACATTCCCTTTCATCCTCATTCCGTCATCATTTCATCATCATCTCATCATTATTTCATCATCATATAGTCATTTAACTCACAAGGCATACATAGACCCTTTAGTTCCTCAAGAACCCATAATTGGACATTTTATCAAGCACTTAGAGGGCTAGTGTAGAACCATGAAATTGAGAGTGAAATCATGCAAGAAAATTCAATGTAAAATCTTGAATGACACTTGGTAACACTCTCAAGCAATAAGTATCAAAACCCTTCATCAAATCTTACAATAGATATTAGATTCATAGCTCAAAAGTAGTAAAACAATCACAATTTCATAAGCCCAACATAATGTGCAGTGATTTTCATAATAAATAAGACCCATAAGTAAATCATCTTTAAATCATGCAATTTAGGGAAAAAAGGATGCTTGGGAATCATGGGTGGAAGGAACCCAGGAAAGGAACCCACATACCTTAGCTTTGGAGATGAACTTGATTAAGATTGAAGATGGAGACTTGAAGCTTGAGCGCAATCCTTATGAATCCGGAAATAGTTTTGAGACATGAGTTTGGAAGTAAAATATTTGGCTAAGCGTTTGAATGAGTATTTGGAAATATTTAGAATGATATGAGGGTGAAAAAATTGCTAAGTATAGGTATATCCACGTTTGGGAACACTTAGGCCCAAGACTTAAAAGCCTTGGACCACACAAAAAATAACTGGATAGAAAATGTACATGCCCGCGTTACGGACAGGAGGTGAAAACCAAACTTCTTCATCTGCGCACCCTTGGTGCGCTACGCCAGGTGCGTGAAAAGCTCTGTGGAATTTGTCACAATATCTCTGTGGAAAATCGAAATTGCTAATTATTTTTTCTTAAATCGGGGTTAGACCCATTTTCCACTCAAACTGACCCCCTGAAAAACAATATGAAGTCGGATTTTATATACCATGTACGGATTTTGAGATATATGGAAATTACAATTCCGGGCACTTCCAAGGCACATTTTTGGGAACTTTTTGGGGTCGTTAAAATATCTCTCCCTTGAGAAAATTCGTCCCCGAATGCCAAAGAGATGTATAAGAGAGACACAAACATGACAATTCAACCCATATAGAGATGCACCAATGCAGTTAAACATCATTTCAAAAATTTCATCATAAGTGTAAAATCATCATGAATTTGTCAATTTAAACATGAACATATGCATTGATATGGGCCTGAGCTTAGGACTTGAGATCATATAAAGGTTAGGCTTGAGTGGAGTGGAAGAGGTAAAGATATCGTTTTTGCATGCCCACTTCGGCCTCCCAAGTAGCACTCTCAACTTGTTGATTCCTCCAAACGACCTTAACGGATGGCACCTCTTTGTTTCTCAATCTCTTCACTTGCCTATCCAAAAATTGTACCAGAACTTCATCATATGTCAAATTATCCTCAACAACACCCACAACTTCAAGAGGCACAATAGTATTCAATCATCACACATTTCCTCAACATGGACACATGGAACACCGAATGAACCAAATTCATTTCTCTAGGCAATCTCAACTCATAAGCTACCTTGCCAAACCTTCTTATGACCTCATAAGGACCAACATTACTTTGGATCAACTTGCCCTTCTTACCAAAACAGACCACACCCTTCATGGGTGAAACCTTTAGGAAGACCTACTCACCAACTTTGAATTCAAGGTCTCTTCTCCTCACATCAGCATAGGATTTTTGACGACTTTGGGCAGTCTTCAACCTTGCTCTAATCATCCTGACCTTCTCAAGAGCACCATAACTAGATCTGGTCCCAATAAAGCTACCTCACCAACCTCAAACCAACCAACCGGTGACCTATAACGTCTCCCATACAGAGCCTCAAATGGATTCATACCTATGCTAGGAATGATAGCTATTGTTGTAGGCAAACTCAATCAATGAAAGATGCTCATCCCAACTACCTTTAAGCTACAATATACATGCACTAAGCATATCCTCAACGGTTTTGATGGTCCTCTCAACTTGGCCATCCGTTTGAGGGTGGAAGGCCGTAGAAAGCTTAACTCTTGTATCAAGATCCCTTTGGACAGATCTCAAAAAATATGAAGTATATAGAGCCCCACGATCCGATATGATGGATGAAGGAACCCTATGCAATCTCACCAAGTCACAGATGTGTAACCTTGCATAATCTTCAACCCCATATGTGGCCTTAATCGGTAGAAAGTGAGCTAATTTCGTCACCCTATCAACCACAACACAAATGGAATCAAAACCTTTTCTAGTCATGGGCAACCCAACCACAAAATCCATATTAATCACTTCCCACTTACAAGTCGAAATCTCTATGTCTTGGGTTAGGCCACCTGGCCTTTGATGTTCGGTTTTGACTTGTTGACAACTATGACAACCGAAAATGAATTTGGCAATGTCCTTTTTCATGCCTCCCCACCAATACACCTCTCTCAAATCTCTATACATTTGGTAGAATAGGGGTGGATAGAATAAGAAGATTTTTGGGCCTCATCAAGGATCATTTCTATCAAGCCATCAACACACGGTACACATAACCTACCTTGGTACCTAAGGGCACCTCTTCCCCTTTGGGAGAAAACACCCACCTTGCGCTCTTTCACCAAGGCCTTCAACTCTAACAAGGAGGGATTGGGATCTTATTTTCCCATCACCCCATCAACCAAAGAAGACCTAGAACCATCCATAACAACATCACCACTACCAACCTCGTCCAATCTAACCCCCAACATAGACAACCGATGTACTTCCCTAGCCATCTCCTTCTCACCACCATCAACATGAGCTAGGCTACTCATGGACACTTTACTCAAGGCATCCACCACCATTTTGCCTTACCCGGATGATAATGCATACTCATATCATAGTCTTTAAGAAGTTCGAGCCATCTTCTTTGCCTCAAGTTGAGATCTTTTTGAGTGAAGACATATTATATTGGAGGCACTTATGGTCGGTAAACACATCCACATGCACCCCATACAAATAATGTCGCCAAATTTTCAAAGCAAACACTTTGGCGGCCAATTCAAGATCATGAGTAGGGTAGTTCCTTTCATGAACCTTGAGTTGCTTAGAAGCAGAGGCTATCACCTTACCATTTTGCATTAGCACACAACCCAAACCCACTCTAGAAGAATCACAATACACAACAAATCCCTCAAGCCCATCCTGTGATGTCCACACAAACTTAGCCTTCTTTTGTGTCAATTTTGTCGCAGGAGAAGCAATAGAAGAGAACCCATTAACAAACCTCCGCTAATAACCCGCTAAACCCAAGAAACTCCTAATATCCGAAGGGGTCAATGGTCTAGGCTAATTTCTAATCACATCAGTCTTTTTAGGATCCACCTTTATACCATCCCCCGACACCACATGCCCTAAGGAAAGTAACCTCCTTCAACCAAAATTCACACTTTTCATATTTAGCATACAATTTCTCCTCCCTCAGTCTTTGCAAGATAACCCTCAAATGAGTCGTATGCTCCTCCTCACCACAAGAATAGAACAAAGTATTATCAACGAAGACCACAACAAAGGAATCAAGATAGGGTCTAAAGACCCTATTCATAAGGTCCATGAAGATGGCTGATGCATTAGTCAACCCAAAAGACATCACAACAAACTCATAATGCCCATATCTAGCTCGGAAGGCCATCTTGGGAATATCACACTCCCTTACCTTCACTTGGTGATACCCGGATCGAAGATCAATCTTAGAGAAATGGCTAGCCCTTTTCAATTGGTCAAACAAATCATCAATCCTTGGAAGAGGATACCTATTCTTGGTGGTGACCCTATTGAGTTGCCGGTAGTCAATACACATGCTAAGGGATCCATCTTTCTTTTTTACAAACAACACCGGTGCACCGCCAAGGTGATTGGCTAGACCTAAATAACCCCTTCTCCAACAAGTCCCTCAATTGCTCCTTCAACTCCGTCGGGGCCATACGGTAAGGGGGAATAGAAATGGGTTGAGTATCAGGAACAAGATCTATACTAAAATCTATTTTCCTTTTGGGAGGAAAAAAGGAAGGTCATTTGGGAAGACATCAAGAAACTCATTTATAATCGGAACCAACTCTATGGGAAGGTCTTTAGACACCACTCCCTAACCCTCACAAGATGGTAAAAGACAACCCTTAGAGATCATCTTACGGCCTTTAATGCAAGAGATGAATCTACCCTTGACCACCACATCTTGACTCTCCCACTCAAGGACAGGTTCATTTGGAAGCATAGTAGGCATGCAACCGATCCATCCCAAGAATGACATCAAAATCAACCATGTCTAACTCAACAAGATCATAAGGCAACATTTTATGCAAGATGCAAATAGGACAACTTCTATAAACTTTTCTAACAACAATAGACGCACCAATAGGAGTAGACACTTCATATGACTCATGCAACAACTAGAGGTTGACGTTGAACATTTTGGAAACAAAGGGAGTAACAAAAGAAAGAGTGGCACCTGGATCAATCAATGCATATACATCAAAGTCAAAGATTTTCAACATACCATAACAACATCAGGGACTTCATCAACCCCTTGCCTTCCATGCAAAGTATATAATCAGCTGTGCCTTGGGGCACCATCTTGTCAGCCACCTTTCCCTAAAAGGACCGCATTAGCACCTTGAGGACAAATCTCGTTACCCTTGTAGCAATTTCGAGGGCAATCTATTGCCGTATCTCCTATTTCTCCACAACCATAGCAAGCACCAGTATCCCTCAAGCATGGGCCACCATGACCCTTACCATACTTTGGACACACATTAATAGGATCCACACCCCTACCACCTTGGGCCCTTGGAAAATCATTTGCAACCCTCCTTGGAAATGCATGAGAAGACCCTTGGCCTTATTGGAATCGACCACTCTTTTGGAACTTACCCTCAAAATGGGCCTCTTAGCCTCATGACCCTCTCTTCCTCAATTTTTCCTCTTTCATTTGTTCGTCATGGGTCATCAAATGTGACAAGTCCATATCACTAATCAGCATGGCGAACCGGTATTCTTCACAAACCAAGTCAGAGACTGTAACACCCCACATCTTACAGTACTAGTATTATGCAAATAAAACGTGAAACGACTTTTAAAATTAGGTCCAATTTTTAAAAGTGCTTGAATCTTAAATATGAGGGCAATATACATGTCTAACGCTGAAGAGGGTCGAGTGTAAATAAGTTTTAAGTCAAATTGAGGAGATCATGACCTTAAACGAGGTGAAAGAAGTGAGGTGCTTGTAGGACTTAGGAAGCTAGCAGGTGAGTCACCTGCATGCTTAGCTTAAATATGCTAGCTAAACGGAGACAAGGCCCGATGCCAAATCTGTCCAAGTCCAATAATAAATAAAGTCCGCGTTAAGGGTGTAACTTTATCCCATGTTTTAGCACCATAAATGGACAATATTTCAGCCCAAGAATAGTAGAGAAAGGGCCCAAGTACAACACAACTCACTTGGTGAATTGGGCCACTAAGTAAGGAGAAAAGGGAAAAAGTGGGCAGCCAAGGCCCAACCAATTTGAACCCAATAAGGCCCAAGTGAAAGGGGCAAGAAGCTGCATCATAGCTTAATAAAGTAAGGTTAAAAATGCCTTAGTAGGTCGGCCAAAATACCCCTTTAAAAAGTATTTAAAACAGCTCCCTTAAGCCATTTTAATTTGGACAAAAATATGCTTTTCTTGGTTATTCTTTGCTCTCTTTCAACGTGTGAAAAGTAGCCCTCACAACCTTATAAAGGTTCCTAAAGCAAGCCTAAACCTTCAAGTTAAAGGTAAGTAATGAAACTTGTGTACATAGTATGGTTAATTTATGAAAAATAAGAAGTATATGCCAGTTATGCTTGTGCTAGAAATTTGGACAGCATGTGTCCTAAGGATTGTTGTGCACTTTTCTTGTTACTTGAGAGGCTTTTCTCTTCTTGTTTGGCTGAGTTATGAATTAAGACTTATGTTCTTAACAAGGTTAATTTTGTCAGTGATGTAACCAGGCTGCTGCACCTTATTTTACAGCCTGCAAGAGTGAGTTCTTATATGATATCGTAATTGTGTTCTTAGTACGAACTTGTGGGCTGGTGGTTGGGAATTGCTGCTCCACACCTCCATTTGTTTTGGAACCTTTTTTGGACTGTTTTAAAGCTGATTGTATGTGTAAGTATGTTATATGAAGTTTGGTTGAAGTTAAAACAGATTTGGGATCGTAGACATCGAAATGTAGCGAGACGACGTAACATTATGCCGCCTACTTGTATGTTTTGTATAATTGTTATGTGTTGTGCTTTGTGGGCTGTTGTAAGACTATTATGGCACTAAAACAGGCTGCACATGATATGTATATGAGAATGTGTATTAGAAGATATGATTAGAGGTGGAAAGGTTGAAAGGATACGCTCAGCTTATAATTATACGCTTGCCGACCGTGTATTGTTTTTTTTATGAGATTGGCTACCAACATGTATCTATTGGTTGCTAATGCTAGTTTTATCACTTACTATATTGTATATAAATATTTGGAGGAAGGCAAGGTTATCTCGAGGTAATAGCGAGTTCGTACAACGAGGTATGTAAGGCTACTTGATTTCGTACTATTTGGCATGATATCTAGATTCTTCCTTGGCACATAAAGGCACTTACCAACTCCCTCACAACTATTAACTGTGTCTCCACTCTTTCGTATGTTCATATGCTTCCCATACAGTCACATTCAAATCTACATACATACGTGGATATCAAGAAACATGTGTTCTTGTTGCTAAATAATGTTCACGAGTTGTTTCATCTCATACGCATTTCATTATTTGTTTAACGTACTCTTTTCATTATCATATTGTCTTGTATGATTATTTACATCTCACGTGCTACATCTATAGTCCTACAGCTCCAATATTATGACCACCAAAAGAATAATCTCAAAAGTAATTGAAAGATAAAGTATATTGCTTGTTGATGGGTGGTAACCCAAGGGTGGAAGAATCACCTAGCTAGGGTCGATCCTATCATGGGGGGTAGCCCAAGGGGTGAAAGGAAAAGCCTAGTCAGGGCCGATCACAATATAGATTTACCACTGATCAACTGGTCATTTGTATTACATGTTGTGCATAGATTATACAGTAAAGGTAAATTGATAAAAAGAACATAAAGTACATGATCCCACAGTATAACTAAAGGTGGTCTCTTATCCTACACCAGTGCGTAGTTTCATTTGAGTTGATACTTCATATTTAGTATTTACTGCCTTACATATTCAGTACATAATCTTATACTGACATCCCTTACAGGGTACCTGTAATTCATGCTGCATGTACAGGTGCTAGCATATCTCCCCAGTAGGAGTACATGATATCAAGCTGTTGCTACCAAGCTCCAGGTTGTTTCGGAGCCTTGCGTGTCTAGAGCTTATATTTTTGTGTTGTACAGTTAGTCGAGGCGGTGCCTATCCCGACCCTTATTAGATACTTTTCCTTATCTAGAGGCTTTGTAGACAATGTAAATTAAAGTGTGGTCATGTCTCCTACTTTAGACACCGTGGCCCAACGGCCTAGCCATATACATTTCCTTTTGGCTTGTTATTACTATTTACTTTCTTAAAGGCATGTTGAATTTAGAAATCCCTTATAATATGTATAGAAAGCGCGTAGATACAGGTTGGTTCTCCCAAGCCTTATTGCCAACCTGTGCCAGTCCACCTTAATAGGACTTTAGGCATGACAGATGTGGTATCAAAGTGGGTCATCCCAGGGAGTCTATAAACCCATGTCTATGTAAAGTCTTGTTTATCGATGTGTTGTGCACCACATTTATAAGAAGGAGGCTATATGGCATTCAGGAGTTGTTACTTTCTTTTCGTTCTTTAGATAGTGCCATAGAGCTAAATGTAATAGGTGGATTGTGTCTAACCCCTTTGTTTTGTACAACAAGTATGCTAGAAACCAGGAAGAATAAAGGTAAAGGGAAGGGAGTAGAAGTGGTGGTCGGTATACCCAGTCATGTGAGACAACAAAATGAGGCTCAAGATGAGTCTCTGTCACAGACATCTCCACTCCTCCAGCTCTTGATGAACTCGGAAGTAGTGAAATTCCCCCAGGACCACTTATCGATGCTACCATGTAGGATCAGAGAAATGCAGTCCAACCATTGACTCGTATAGTTGCTGGCCAAGGTCAAAGATAGGAAGGTCTAGTTATAGGTGCAGGTGGTGTGAATAGGGAAGTTGGCACAAGGACATGTGATTTCCTTAATTTAGACCCTCTATCCTTCACTGAGCCAGATCCTAATGAAGATCCCCATGACTTTGTTGATCAGATTCAACGTACTTTAGATTTTATGCATGTGAGTGGTACAGAAGCTGTCGAGTTAGTGACATATAGGTTGAAGGGTGTGGCTATATTGTGGTATGAAGCTTGGAAGCATTCTAAGGGATAGATGCACCTCCAACTACCTGGAAGGAGTTTAAAGAGACATTTCTTGACCACTATTTGCCATTAAAGATCCAAGAGACCCGTGCAGATCAATTCTTGAACTTCTACCAAGGGAATATGAGTGTGAGGGAGTATAGCCTTTAATTTAATTCCCGGGCTAGGTATTCTCCTAATTTAGTTGCTACTATGGCAGATAGAGTTCATTGATATGTGGATAGATTGGATACATATCTGGTTAGAGAATATACCATTGCTTCCTTGAATAGAGATATGGATATAGCGAGACTGCAAGCTTTTGCACAGAAATTGAAAGATCAGAGGCAAAGGAGAAGGACACAAGAGTTACAAAGGTCGCAGTCCAAGAGGGCCAGGTCTACAGGGCAGTTTACATCGCCCCAAGGTGAGCTTAGGCCTCAATTTTATAATAGACCGCCTAGCTAGTGCTCCACCACAATTTCAAGGGTCTAGAAGTAATCAGTTTGGTCCAAGAAGTGAAGGGCAAGGTGCCTGAACAGCGGGATATTCAGTAGGCCAGTAAATGACCCCTACGCAGCCTTGTAAACAATGTGGAAGAACTCATTTAGGCATATGTCGTGTTGGGACAAACGCTTGTTGTTGGTGTGGTGCTCCAGGGCATATGATGAGAGATTGCCCGAGGAGACGTATGGGTGATATAACACAGCCTACTAGCTCAGTTGTTGCATCATCATCGTCAGTTCCTCCAATAGGTAGGGGTAAACAAGCACCTACGGGTCATGGAAGAGGTGTAAGAGGGGCAGCTAGCTCTAGCGAAGGCCAGAATTGCACTTATGCTCTGGGGAGTTGGCAAAATTCGGAAGCTTCACTTGATGTGGTCACAGGTATATTGTCCATCTTTTCACATAATGTATACGCATAATTGACCCTGGTTCAATACTATCATACATCATTTCATTAGTTGTTGGGAAGCTTGAGAGAACACCCAAATTATTGAACAAACCATTTGAAGTGTCTACACCAACCGGTGAATCTATTATGGCTAGAAGGATTTATTATGACTGTGTAGTAATTGGTTGTGACTGTGACACATTGGCTGACCTTATTGAGCTAGAAATGGTGAAATTTGATGTTATAATGGGTATGGATTGGTTAGCTTCTTGCTATGCTACTGTGGATTTTCGAACTAAGAGAGTGTACTTCAACTTTCCAAGTGAGGTAGTTCTTGAATAGAAAGACAATATTGGGGAGCGAAAGAGTAAATTTATCTCTTATTTTAAGGCTAGAAAGATAATATCTAAGGGGTATATATGTCATTTGGTTAGATTGAGGCATATGGAGATAGAATCACCAACTATTCAATCAGTTCTAGTAGTGAATGAATTTGTTGATGTGTTCCCTGAAGAACTTCAAGGCTTACCTCCAGAACGAGAGGTAGATTTTGGTATTGACTTACTTCTAGGCACTCAACCTATTTCATCCCTCCATATAGAATGGCCCCAACAAAATTGCGTGAATTAAAAGAGCAGTTAAAAGACTTATTGGAGAAGGTGTTTTATAAGACCTAGTGTATCCCCTTGGGGTGCACCAGTGTTATTTGTACGAAAAAAGGATGACACCTTGAGAATGTGTATCGACTATCGACAATTAAGAATAAATACCCCCTTCCCAGGATTGATGATTTATTTGATCAGTTACAGGGTGCCAAATGCTTTTCAAAAATTGATTTGAGATCAGGTTATCACCAAGTGAGGGTGAAGGAGAAAGACATACCTAAGACTACTTTTAGAACACATTATGGTCACTTTGAATTTCTCATAATGTCATTTGGGCTAACGAATGCACCAACAATTTTTATGGATTTGATGAATAGGGTATTCAAGCCATTCTTGGATATGTTCATGATAGTATTTATAGATGATATTTTGGTATATTCAAGATCAGAAGAGGACCACGCAAATTACTTACGATAGGTGTTACAAGTTCTTCGTGACCGACAGTTGTATGCCAAGTTTTATAAATGTAAATTTTGGCTAAAATTAGTGGCACTTTTGGGTCATATTATGTCCGATGAGGGAATAAAGATTGATCTGCAAAAGATAGAGGCTGTGAAAGATTGGCCAAGGCCAACAACACCCACGGAAGTTCGGAGCTTCCTAGGTTTAGCAGGCTATTATAGGAGGTTTGTTGAAGGTTTTTCTTCCATTTCTGCACCTCTAACAAAGTTAACACATAAGGCAACCAAGTTCCAATAGAACTATGCATGTGAAAGGAGCTTCTAGGAGCTGAAAAATAAGCTAACTTCTACACCTCTGCTAGTACTTCTAGAAGGCACCGAGGGGTATGCGCTGTATTGCGATGCTTCAGGAGTTGGCATAGGGTGTGTATTAACACAGTATTTGTAATTGCTTATGCATCTAGACAACTATGACTATATGAGAAAAACTATCCAATGATTTTGAGCTAGCAGCGGTTATGTTTGCTCTGAAAATATGGCACCACAATTTGTATGGGGTTCACATTGACACATATACTGATCATAAGATCTTGCAATACATCTTTAAGCAGAAAGACCTAAACTTAAGACAGCGGAGATGGCTAGAACTAATAAAGGATTATGACATTGATATATTATACCATCCGAGGAAGGCAAATGTGGTAGCCGATGCTCTGAGTCCTAAGGCAATCATGAATACTGGTCTTTAAGATATGGTAAGTCAAGGAGTGGCTAAGGATCTACGTCAGCTAGCCTATTTGGGACTTCTTCTTCTTGAAGCTCCAAAGGAAGGGGTTATTGTACATACTGCAGCAGCGTCTTCATTAGTAATAGAGGTGAAAGAAAAACAGTTCGAGGATCCTATTCTACGACAGCTTAAGGAAAAGGTGAGTCAGGGTATGATAAAGGGCTTTGACCTTACACAAAATGGAGTACTTTACTGCCAAAAT
>JAPFFP010066104.1:0-25516 GCA_026153255.1 Solanum medicagineum | reverse complement strand
TTACTCAATTTAAATTACGCCATAACTCTTCCAATTAAACGATTAATCTTTGACCAATAAATTTTCGGGGTATAACAATGAGTTCTCTAGAAATCTGTCACAATTTTATAGAAGCGGCACCACTTCACACTCATATAGGTCCAATCATTAAGTGTATTCTGCAGAGCAATACACCACCTATAAAGGATATGATTTGGATTAAGAGTTTAACTCAACCCTCATTTTGCCTTGTAGATTGTTGCACTATATTCACACATCATAGGAGGGACATAATTGTATAGTGTTTACTTGATCAACTAATAACTTGTTATTACCTATATGAACGTAATTCATGGGATCTCCAATCACATAGGTTGGGTTACCATCATTGTCTATCTTCTCAATTTGACTAATCAAGTCACTCCCCTCGATGTTTCTTTTAGTCAGTGAATTGATCAGATTTACCTCCGACTATACATATTTTATATAATTATCTTAACATCAAAGCAGCTGCTTAATTACATTGTGTCTCAAACACATGTATTTATCTTTTGTTGTTGCAAAAATTATTCTTCACAAGAATTTTATTATTGCTTGGCAACCACATATGAATTTTGAAATTCACTTACTATCATATATTGTACCCCTTTTAGTACAATAAAATATTTAATTAATTAGGTAGTATACTTATGGTACCTCTCATGTATGATCAATGAATTCTTTTCAAACTATATAAACAACAATACCATTTTCAATCAGCTGTAAAACTTGTCACCATTTTTCTCTTTTTGAAATTTTCATTCCCAAATCATTTTCAACAACACTAGTATGATAAATATAATCAATCTATAAAAGAAATAATATTTTCAACAAACTCAAATTATTATAATGTTGCATTCAATCACATCATGATAAATTACCATAAATATGCATTAACATTAAATTAGCATACAATAAAAAATTAGGAACCTATTTTTCTTATGTAAGGATCATGTATAACAACCACAAGACACCCCTACACTTGCAAATATTTTTAAATGGGGGAATAACTTTTACACAATTTATAAAACTTTTCAAATTAATATGTAACATACAAATTTATATTTAAAAAAATATATTGCAATTTTAATTTATCAACAAACACCAACCATATATATAGAAATATCTATAAATGTGACACATAATATTTGTAACCTCTAATCGTTTCAAAAGATGTAACCTCTACATTATAATAAAGATCACAATTAAGACTATTCAAGAAATGTAACTCCTAAATTATAATAAAAATCACAATCAAGACAATTCAAGTGACAATATTATCTCTTACACTCTCAAACATTAGAAATGTTTTTTCATAAAATCAAATAAACAATATTTTTTAATAAGTTTATCTTTAGAAAGAAATTCCAACATAAAAAAATATATCAAAAACACAATATTAAAATATTAAAATAATAAACTTGAATACATAAGTTTGTAAGATTTGAAATTCATTTTATTAAATTGAATAGACTATAAGTCTTAACACATCAAAAATTCTCTCAATAAATTAAGTAAACATAAGCACTATCATTTTTCATATGGAAAATTGTTAACCACAAATAAATCATGCTTTACTCATTACTCATAACAACATTTGTTAGCTTACTATCAAATTCAAATAAAACATTCATTCAATCTTTTCTCACAAATTTTACAAGAATTAACTTGCACTAATATTTATATCATATAGCACCACAGATAATGCCAATAGATGTGAAAATTTAAGAACAACTTTTCATTCTAAGAACTTAAGTGGTTTTAGATCACCAACAAATATAAATATTTCTTCTTTTTCCATTTGGGTGTAGAATACAAAAAATGTAGTTCACAAAATGTGTTCAACAATATCAAAATCTAATACCCAATTTTTTTCCACACATTAGCCACAAGATTCACTTGAGAACTCACAATAATTTATATTACCCGCTAGCACACATTTAGTTTTCTTAGAGGGATTATCATTTCTCTGAATCTTCTATCATATTGAGGAGTATTATGGCTTCATCAAACACAAAATAATAATATTTTATGACTTGAAATCATATCTCTTTTTCCTCAACAAATATATAAATTATAGTATTGTCACATACTTTATTAGTCTTTATTAGTCAAACACAGATAAACATTTTAATTTGTACTGAATAAACACTTGAACTTGTCTAATACCAAAGAGATGCAAGTACATGTCAACTTCATATCACATAGTCATCAAGATAATTGGACAACTTCAAGCTATCTTTATGTATAAGGCTTGACAAGAAGAGAAATATTAAATCAAACACTTCTAATAGTAAATGTTTTTTTTCCCAAAGAAATTTCAACATTGTAAAGCAAAAAATAATTATTAACTTTGTTCCCTCCTAAGCTTTGTCAAAAACTTTTTCCATATCTCTCATGTTTCAATACTAAAATGAAATTTCTTAAATATAGTAATATTTTATGTCTCATATGTTGAATTACATAACTACGCAAAATATCAATTTATATAATCTTAGACACACTAATTTGAGGAAAACATACCTGTGTGACAAAACCTCCAATGGCAGAGGAATTAGTAAATTCCGTAAGAATGGTGTAAAATATCCTTAAGATTGTTGTAAATTCTATGAAAAATACTTCTTCTTCTCGAACACGAACATCATCACGAACATAAACATTTCATCACGAACATTATCACGAACACTTGTGGAAAATGTACTTAGCTTGAGGCATGTCAAGGGACACTGTCCTTAAGGATATTTCACTCAGTATGTTTGTATCCAATAGAATTCAACAAGCTCTTGTAGTACAAGACTAGGAACCAGAATCTAACAAAGATTTAATATTATAAACCCAACCAAAGAGATAAACAAGAAAAAGATAAGATATTCTCTCAGATTTTTCTCACTCCCCTTTATCCAAGAACACATGAATATATACATGTATATAGCCAAAAGGGAGAGAGACTACTAATGTCTCAATAACAACAATTAAAAGTATGAGAATGAATGTCATCAAATACATTGAAGACCATTCATTTGGGTAATTGAAGACAATAAATTTTTTGGTCAAAAGTCATTTAGTTGGCTATCTTTAAGGATAATTCACGAAATAATAAAAAGGATATTAAGACTCATCTAATAGAATAAATATAGATAATAATATATTAAAATAAAAATATTAGATGAAAATATACTTTTTGAGATACTAAAATAATTTTTTCCAACAAATTTTATCAAAATCGGATTCAAAACGGATAACATGTTGAAGTTTCCAAAAACATACTTGAAAAACACAGTCAAAAACAAGGATTTTTACCTCAAATGGTGTACCTAAATCAATTTCTGACATATCCATGATGTTTTCCTCAAAAGCCTACACAAATTAGCCTTTTGAATCACCAAAATTGGATGAAATATGAGAGAGAAATTGCGTGGGAAACTTTTTGAATCTTTCTTCGTTGTTCTGGAAAGCAGCACATATATATATCCTTTTTCTTTTTTTTCTTTTTCTTTTTCTTTTTAAATCTAAACTGCGTGACACATGGCAACACAAGACTGGGCCATGTCACCTGTGCCTCCTTTAAGTTTCAGCAATTGCTGAAATTTAATTTTGATATTCCGGCCTCATCCGAAGTGGGAAAAATACAATCCATATATGAAATTTGATTGGAAACAATATTCTAAAGTCAATGCGGTAGTCAAAATTTCCATTGGAGATTGTTTTAACCTAATATGGGTCTCATTTCCCAATATCAAAGTCCGCCGGAGGGACTAAAATACCCTCGAAATCCCCAAGAACTGAACGAAAGGTTCTCCTAGACCAAACTCGACATTTCAGATCCAATGGTACAGTCAAAATTTTCAATTGGAGCATGTTCCCAAGGACGTTGACAAAAATCAACTATTAACCCATTCCGACGGCTAAATTTGCAAAACTCGATATAATTGCACTGAATATGCTCCTAGCCAAATTTGGCCATTCTGGAGCCGATTGAATCGTCAGAATTCCACTCCGAGGCCATTTACTAGGACTTTATCATAAAATTCATTTACGGTTATAATTCTCGTTTAACCCGAAAAACCGTAGAATTGGCAAACGATTCACCCAATGATCGTGCAATCAAAGTCAATAAGTTGTAAATAACTCAAGGTGACTATTCAAATTTTCAAACTAATAAAATATTTGCGGATTTGCAGAAATGGGAGGGTCATCACAACAATGGGAAATTTTTGAAATTTGGTATAGGATGCTCACCAAAAACTCTCCAAGGCTCTGTTCTTCTTCAAGAAAGGAAATTCAGTGAAATCCAAGCAAGTTCAAGCCTAATTTATCCCAATTTCTCTAAATTTGTTATCAAGGTATGTGGATTTTTATTCATGGATTGTTTTCCTATACTTCATTAATTTCAAGTATGTACAATGAAGGATTTCATGACTTTGGTTTCAAATGTTCAAGATATGATGTACATTACGTTTATTTTGTCAAATACGTATGAATTACTACAAGCTGCGTGGATTATATGATTTACATAGATTTTCTTAAGTATGTTATTTGATTTTATGGAAATTATGATTGGGTTCCTTCAATTTTGATTGAAATGATCTTTAATTACATGATTATGCATGAACCTATCCAAATTTCATGGTTTTAAGCTTATTGAATGTTAATCCATCCTTCTATCATAATTTTTAACTCATGATCATGATTATGCAAGTTTAAGACTTCAAGCAAGTTATGAATAGGGAATTTAGGATCCTTGAAGGTGGCATAAGATCCCCAGGGAAAACTTAGGATCCTAAGAGGTGACCTTGGACCTTACCATGTTTATGAAAGGTGTAATGATGATGAGAGCTCACCTCTCACTTTACACTAGATATTAATTGAGCTGCTCTGATGCATAAAACTATGAACTATGAGATTACGATCAAACTTATGATTATGTGATAAGTATGAATTATGAATTATGACAAGTATGATTTTATGCTTATGTTATGTATTCCGTAGGATATTGACTTAGCATTGAATGAGGCTTGAGGTGGTGTTCGACCTAAGGGATTTTTATATAAAGCTTCTAGTTTCATAACCACATATCACCGTAAGATTTATAATTCACCAATATGGTTTACTAGTGAATCCACATACAGCTCATGGCACTTACCCAATGTGGTAAAGCTCTACCCTGGCAAGTAGATTCCCTTTTTCCCGATGTAGGGGAAATACTGAGATTATATGTTATAGCTCACATGGTCTTATTTTCAGTTATGGTGACTTCTGACGGATGTATAACTTATTGTGTTTTATGCATCTTTTCATTCATGGCATATTGATATTTTGATCCCTTCCCTCATTCTTGTTCTATTTATTTCTTTGCTCATGTACTGCTTAGTTTTGTACTACATAAATAGTATTGTATTGCATGCCTACATACTTAGTACATTCAAATGTACTAACTCATACTTTATGGCTACATTATTTTACAATATAGAGAAAAGTGACTATCTGCCTTCCCAATTTCATGGCTAGATCTGAATTTCTTCATAGTCTAATTTAGCGAGTCTTCATGCTTCAGAGAGGAAATCTATAATCTTCTAGATTTTGTTATGATTGGCTAATTTTGAGATTGTCTTTTATTTTCTTGAGGGTGAGCTATGCATAGTCTATTATTTTAGAGGCTTGTTGGACATTATGTGTGAATTTTATGCTATCTAGTACTCCTCGTGCTCTTATGCTTTATCTTTATGTCTATGTCTTAGATTTTGCTTAATGTCCACCTCTCATTGCCTATGGATGCTTATGATATGTTAAGAAGGCGAGTTTGAGGTTTTCTCACGGATGTCATTCGTTGTGTCTCACCAAGGGCCTAGCTTGGATTATGACAACAATATGCTGTGGTAAGGAACATTTCCTGTGGGTGTCCAGATTTGCATGAACTAAGGAAAATCCTCCCTAAACAATGTGAACTCAAGAATGAATGCACAATTGGTGTAACACCTCCCAATGTAGTTTGAAAAGACCCTATGGATTGTTTCTTGAATATCTTAAAATTTGTGTGTTATTTTGCATTCAGGAAGCAAAATTGTGTAGGAAAAGGTCCACCTTCGATTTTTAGGTCACCTGTATCAAAAGATAATTTTTTGATGAAATTGCATGGACCAGAAGAGTCTGCAGCAAAGGCACGTCGCGCCCTTATCCTCTCATAGTACAAATTTTTTCGAGTTTCATTTCTTGCCTGAAAAGTTAGTTGGGACCTATGCTAACACCTTTATATATGTAAATGCATGAAAACTCTCTTATATTTAGACCTATTCCTCTCTGTAAACACCCTGAAATCCTCTCTAACTTCTCTCTAAAATCCTCCATCAAATTCTCTCAAATTCCTTGGAGATCAAGCTTCTCCATTGAAGACAAAGCTCATACAAAAGATTCTCAAAGTTTTCAACTCTTCTTCTTCAAGTTTCTAAGATCAAAGGTATGTAGGTTCCTTCATCCATGAGTTCTTCCACCCATGGAGTTTCAAACCTATTTTTCAGAATTTTCTTTAAGATTCACTATAAATTTCTTGCAGGTTCATTCTAATTACCCTATAAGCATGAAATATGTTAGATTCTTCATCTAATAGCATGAAATTACATAGATTGATTTCAGGGGTTCTCAATTATGACCTATTTTATGATTATCAAGTTATGAAAATTATGTTACTATGTGTGTTGATTAAACTAATGATTTTTTAAGATGAATTTCATGATTTTATGTCCAAATCTGAAAGATGATGTATCCGATTATGGTGGTTGGTCTAAGAATGTTTTAATTGATAATTTTCATTACAATAATGCATAGTCCTCTTGACTTTCATGATTTAAAGTTTGTATGTATGAAATCCACCTAATCATCATATCAAAGATATGAAAGGGATAATAATATTCAAAGATGAGGGTTCTATTATGAGAGTTTATGAAAGTTATGATGTTCTGAATCCCTCAAAGCTATGTTAAAGATAAATCCCTTTTGTAATGCGCCAAAATGTGTTTCAGAAATGCCCATAATCATAATTTCCATACATCTCAAAATCCATGCGTGATATCAAAAATTCGACTTCATATTCTTGATCAAGGGGTAAAATTGAGTGGGGAATGGTATAAACCAAATATTAAAAGACTCGTAGCAGAAAATAATTTTTGCTAATTTACGACCTCCAGAGAGCATTTGCGCCCTAGCTGCAACGCGCTAGGGGCGCGGAGCAGTACAAAAGTGACCTGTGCGATGGGTCTACGTCACGCCAAGTACGCGGACCAGTGTAAGTTTTTTCTTGGTTTTTCTATTTTGGCTAAGGGCATTGGGGTCATAGCCCCATGCCCACTTATTCGTGAAAACACCCATACTTAGTTTTCAATTCTATATCACTCAAAACGCTCACAAAAACCTCTCCAGGACTTAATCAAATATCTTATTCAAATTTCAAGGATTTCAAGCTTAAATTTGGAACACAAAGATTTTCTTCAAGCTCTAAGTTCTCTTCAAGCTCATCTCAAGAAAATCCAAGTTTGAGGTATGTGGGTTTCATTCATTGGGTCCTTTGACCCATGGAGCCCAATCTTCCTTTTTTATGAAAATTGCATGTTTTCAAGTTGTATCATCTATGCGTTTCTCTTCTTATGAAATATGAGTATAAATTATGTTTGGGTTTTATGAAATATTGATTGATTATGCATGTCTATCTTTTTCAAGCTTATACCATGAATTGATTTTGCTTATTGAGACTATGCATGTTTTAAGCTATGAAACTGTGATCTATTATGAGATTTGATGATGAATTTTAAGGTACCCTACATGAGGGTTTTACTACATATTGGTGGGTTCACTTGCATTAAGTTTTCTCATCTTATTTCACTCTCGAAGTGCATGATTTTGAACTAGTATCATGAACCCACCATGTTTGTTAAAATGTCAAGTCAAGAATTCTCAAGTTGTTGATGATCTATTCCATGATTTACAAGTCAAGTGACTATATAATGATTAAGGGTTTTCAAGTATGTATTGAATTCATGAAAAGTATCTATGATGTTACAAGTATAAAGTCAAGCCGTATTTCAAGATTTTTACCTCTTGTGAGCCATTCATGTTAAAGTAAGGGTTCATGTATGATTATGATCTACTCTCATGTTTCAAGTTAGGCTCACCATTAGAGGTCAAGAATGTTTATGAGCTACTCAAGTTATATTCTTACAAGCTTTTCATGTTATGATTAAAATATGATTATTTCAAGTATTCTATGGGATTAGGCTTAGCACCGATGGATTGGATGTCCGCATGGACTATCTTCAAGGATCCATACTCCTTTCCTCAAACTATGTGCCAACATATGATTATATTTTTCCTTGCTATACTAGTGGGTCTATTTAGTGTACTTTATCGTGAAATCTACCCCGAAATGGGATGGGTTCCTATAAGGGGGGTTACTTCTACAAAATAAGACGGGCTCCCGTAAGGTGAAGTATGGTTTACCTTGGCAAGTAGACCATCTCTTTACCGATGAGGGGTAATCATCAAGATTCCAAGTTGTTGCTCGCTTGGTCTTAATTTTTTCGGTTAGGGTCTCTTCCCACATATGTATTATGTTCTATAAAGGTTATATGATTTACAAGCATGTTTTACTTCAAGCATTGATCATGCATGCCATATTGATATCATACTTATTCGTTTCTTATGGTTATGCATTTTGACTATATTGGCTTATGCCTTATTGCATTGCATCCTACATACTTAGTACATTCAAACGTACTAATGCATACTCTATGCCTACATGATATTACCATGTAGGGACCAGAGCACCTCTCGATCGTCGTCCACGTGGCTAGGTTGGTACTTCGAAAGATAAGCTTTGGTGAATCCTCAAGTTTGAGGACATACTCTATGCTACTCTTGTTATTTGATATTTCTTTATGTTGAACACTGTTACTATGAGGGTGAGCCCGGAAAATATCTTGGCCCCTGCTCTATTCCATGTTAGAGGTGTTGTTGGATAACTGATATACTTATGCTATGAGCTTGAATCTTTCAAACTTTTATAAATATCAAGAATTCCCTTAATATCGCTTCCCTTATTTATATCCCTTGTGTTATTTATTTTGCTTCCGTGACCAAGGATATGTGAATGATCTGCAAAGAGGCTTGTTTGGGTCCCTTCGGGTTCCCATTCACCATGTCATGTCTAAGTCCTAGGCTTGGGTCATGACAAACTTGCTATCAGAGCACTAGGTCATTAATGGTCCTCGAAATCCAACACACCACGTCGATTAGTGTCTTATTCATGGTTGTAAAGCATGCCACAACTATGAATGGGAGGCTGTGAGGCGTTTTAGGAAATGTTTCACTTCTTCATGATCTATATCGTGCTTTAGATGCAAGTGTAAGGCTTTTTCCACTAACAAATGCTCTTTGCTATTCTAGATCATGCCGACTCCAAGAGGGAGACTAAGGAGAGCCCATGCACCCGAGCAGCAACCGGCGCCTCCTGCTCCTCAACCTACGCAAGGAGGAGGGTAGCTCAAGATGAGTTCCAAGATACTATTACAATGTTGGCTCATGCTATGACCAACAAAATCAACTAAGGGGCCCAAGCTCCTCATACTTCCACTCTGGCTTCTAGGGTGAGGGATTTCACTCAAATGAACCCACCAGAGTTCCATGGATCCAAGACGAAGAGGATCCCCAAGAGTTCATAGATGAGGTGTCCAAGGTGCTATTCATCATGGCGGTCAATTCGGAGGAAAAGGCGGAGTTTGGCAGCCTACCAACTCAAAGGGGTGGCTCAAATTTGGTTTACACAATGGAAGTTGGAGAAGGGGAATAATATTGCCATCCCTTGGCAAGAGTTCAAAGCCGCATTCCTCAATCGATTCTTTCCTATAGAGCTAAGGGAGGTTAAGATGATGGAGTTTATGAACCATAAGCAAGGTTCATAAACCAATTCTCCAAGTATGCTCCACAATTAATTGCCGAGCCTAGATTAAGAATGAACAAATTTGTGTCGGGAGTCTCCGACTTGGTTAATGAGCGTACTGCCATGCTAGTAAGTGATATGGATTTCTCCCGCCTTATGACATATGCTGAACAACAAGAAGGGGAAAAGCTTAGAAAGAAGTGGCGAGTCCAAGAGGGCTCATTTTGAAGGTGATTTCTAAGGTTCCAAGGGTGGCCGATTTCCACAAGGCTATGAGTTCTAAGGCCAAGGGTCATCTAACACTCCTTCCAAGAGTTTTGCAATGATAGAGTGACCGACCCAAGGTTCTAAGGTGGTAATGGAGGAATGGCAAAACCTAAATGCCCAAGGTGTGATAAGTATCATAGTGGTCCATGTTTGAGGAATTCTAATGCTTGCTTTGGTTGTGGTGAGATGGGTCACAAGTTTATCGATTGTCCTCATGCTCAAAACAAAGGTAGAGATGGTCGTCCACAAGGACAAGGTGCAAATATAGCTCAAAAGGGAAGAGGAGGCCAACAAGGGGGTGCTCCAACGCAAAATAGATTCTATGCTCTTCAAGGGAGACAAGGGGTGGATAAGGTGCCCCATGTCGTTACCGTATGTTAAAGGCTTTTGATTTTGATGTGTATGCATTGATTGATCCGGATGCTACTCTTTCTTTCATTACTCTTTTTGTTGCCAAAAAAGCTTTATGTTAGTCTCAAATTATTGTGTGAACCTTATGAAGTGTCAATCCCCATTGGTGAGTCTATTATTGATAAAAGAGTCTATAGAAATTGTCTTGTGTTCATTGTACATAAAGTCTTGCCTTGTGATTTTGTAGATGAGATATGGCGGATTTTGATGTCATTCTTAGGATGGATTTGTTGTATGCATATTATGCTTCTATTGATTGTAGGACCTGTAGGGTGAAACTCCAATTCCCTAATGAGTTCAGCCTTGAGTGGGAAAGTCATGATGTGGTGGTTAAGGGTAGATTCACTTCTTATCTAAAAGCTCAAAAGTTGATTTCTAAAGGTTGTCTCTATCATCTTGTGAGGGTTAGGGGTTGAGTCCAAAGTCCTTCCTATTGAGTCGATTCTGGTGGTTAATGAGTGTTTTGATATCTTTCTCGATGAGCTTCCCGGTGTTTCTCCCGAAAGGAAAATAGACTTTGGTATATACCTCCTTTCTGATACTCAACCCATTTCTATTCCCCCTTACCGTATGGCCCCGATGGAGTTGAAGGAGCAATTGAGGGATTTGTTGGGAAAGGGTTTCATAAGTCCTAGCAAGTCACCTTGGGGTGCACCAGTGTTATTTGTGAAGAAAAAAGATGGTTATCTTAGAATGTTCATTGATTACCAGCAACTTAATAGAGTCACCATAAAGAACAAGTACCCTCTATCAAGGATTGATGACCTTTTTCATCAACTTCAAGGGGCTAGTCACTTTTCTAAGATTGATCTTTAGTCTGGTTATCACCAAGTGAAAGTGAGGGAGTGTGATATTCCCAAGATGGCTTTTCGGACTAGGTATGGGCACTTTGATTTGTGGTTATGCTCTTTGGGTTGACTAATGCACCAGATATATTTATGGATCTCATGAATAGGGTCTTTAAACCCTACCTTAACTTGTTTGTGTTGGTTTTATTGATGATATCTTGATTTATTCCCATAGCGTGGAGGAACATGTGAATCACTTGAGAGTGGTGTTGCAAATCTTAAGGGAGGAGAGGTTGTATGCTAAATATGAAAAATGTGAGTTTTAGTTGAAAGAGGTTGATTTTCTAGGGCATGTGGTGTCGGGTGATGGCATTAAGGTGGATCCTAAGAAGACGGAGGTGATTAGAAATTGTACTAGACCTTTGACTCCATCGGATATTGAGTTTCTTAGGTTTGCCGGGTTATTACCGGAGGTTTGCAAATGGGTTCTCTTCTATTTCTTCCCCTATGACAAAGTTGACCCAAAGAAGATGAAATTTGTGTGGACCGATGAATGTGAAAGGAGTTTCTAAACCTTGAAAGATAAGCTTGTCTCTGCTCCTATCTTGGCTCTACCATAAGGGTTGGAAGGATTTGTTGTATATTGTGATGCCTCAAGAATTGGCTTGGGGTATGTTTTGATACAAAATGGTAAGGTGATAGCATATGCCTCTAGACAACTTAAGTTGCATGAGAAGAATTATCCCACCCATGATCTTGAATTGGCGACCGTGGTATTTGCTTTGAAAATTTGGCGTCACTACTTGTATGGGGTTGATGTTGATGTGTTTACTGACCACAAGTGTCTCCAATATGTGTTCACCCAAAAAGATCTTAACTTGAGACAAAAAAGGTGGTTGGAGCTCCTTAAAGATTATGATATAATTATGCATTATCACCCCGGCAAAGCTAATGTTGTGGTAGTAACTCTAAGTAGGGTGTCTATGGGTAGTCTAGCTCATGTTGCTGATGGTGACAAGGAGGTGACTAGAGAGGTTCACCGGTTGGCTAGATTGGGCGTTAGGTTGAATGAAGTTGATAATGGTGGTGTAGTGGTTGTTGATGGCTCTAAATCATCCTTGATTGAGGAGGTGAAGGTAAAATAAGATCTTGACCCTACCTTGCTAGAGTTGAAGGCATTGGTAAGAGATGGTAAAATGGAGGTTTTCCCCCAAGGGTGAGATGGTGCCCTTAGGTACCAAGGTAGATTGTGTGTACCAAATGTGGATGATTTGAAAGAATTGATCTTGGAGGAGGCCCACAATTCATCCTATTCCATTCATCTGGGTTCTACAAAGATGTAAAGAGACTTGAAGGAGGTGTATTAGTGGGTTGGTCTGAAGAGGGACATGGCTAAGTTCATATCCAGATGTCAAAATTGCCAACAAGTCAAAGTTGAACATCAAAGGTCGGGTGGCCTAGCCCAAGATATAGAGATTCCTACTTGGAAGTGGGTGAGATCAACATGGATTTCGTGGTTGGATTGCCTAAGACTAGGAAACACATTTTGAATCTATTTGAGTTGTTGTGGATAGAATGACAAATTCGGCTCACTTTCTACTAGTCAAAACTACTTATGGTGCCGAAGATTAGGCCAAGTTGTACATACATAAGTTGCTTAGATTGCATGGGGTGCCTTTGTCTGTCATTTTGGTTGTGGTGCTGAATTCACTTCTCACTTTTGGACCTCCTTACAAAGAGGTCTTGGTACCAAGGTTAAGCTTAGCACGACATTTCACCCTCAAATAGATGGTCAAGCCGAGAGGACTATCCAAACTCTTGAGGATTTGCTTAGGGCTTGTGTTTTGGAGTTTAAGGGTAGTTGGGATGAACATCTTCCACTCATTAAGTTTGCTTACAACAATAGCTATCACTCAAGCATTGGTATGGCTCCTTTTAGGGCCATATATGGTAGATATTGTAGATCCCCAGTTGGGTGGTTTAAAGTGGGGGAGATGGCTTTGCTAGGTCTAGATTTGGTCATGAAGGCCATGGAGCTGGTGTGGTTGGCAACGGAGAGATTGAAAATAGCCCAAAGTAGACAAAAGTCCCATTCCGATGTGAAGAGAAGAGATCTTGAGTTTAAGGTTGGTGATTGGGTTTACTTGAGAGTCTCACCCATGAAGGGTGGGTCCGGTTTGGCAATAAGGGGAAATTGAGATCGAGATTTGTGGGTCCTTATAAAGTTTTGAGGAGAGTGGGTAAGGTTGCATATAAGTTGGAGTTGACTATGGAAATGAATATGGTTCATTCGGTCTTCCATGTATCCATGTTGAGAAAGTGTGTGGGTGACCCAAGTGCTATAGTGCCCTTTGATGTTATGGGTGTTGTAGAAGATAATTTAACCTATGAGGAGGTCCCAGTGGAAATTTTGGATAGACAAGTAAAGAGGTTGAGAATCAAAGATGTAGCTTCCGTCAAGGTCCTTTGGAGGAATCAACAAGTTGAAAGTGCCACATAGGAAGCCCGAGCGGACACGAAGAAGCGATATTCATACTCTTTCGTTCTATTCAAGCTTAAGATAGAAAAACTAAGTCCTTTCTATGAATTCAAGTCTTAAGTTTCAGCCCTTATGTCATTTTGCATGCATTCATGTTCATGGTAACAAGTTTATGGTGATTTTTAACATTCATGTTGAGGTTTTCAAAAATGTTATTTAAATGCATTTGTTGCATTCATGTTGGGATGAAATCTTCATGATTACTTCTCTCATGTATGTTTATTTGACATTTGGGGACGAATGCTCCCACAGGGGAGATATTGAAATGCCCCAAAATGTGCTTCGAAATGCCTATAATCGTAATTTCCATATATCTCAAAATGCATGCATGATATCAAAAATCCAACTTCATATTCTCGATCAGGGGGAAAATTGAGTGGGAAATGGGTATAACCTGGATTTAAGAGGACCCATAGCGAAAAATAATTTTTGCTAATTTGCGACTTCCAGAGAGCATCCGCGCCCTGGCCGCGACGTACCAAGGGCGCAAAGTAGTACAAAAGTGGCTTATGCGATGGCTCCGCGTCACGCCAAGGATGTGGACCAATGTAAGTTTTTCTATTTCTACCAAGGGCATTAGGGTCATAGCCCCATGCCCACTTATGCGTGAAAACACTCATACTTAACCATTTTTCAACTCTATATCACTCAAAACCCTCACAAAAACCTCTCCAAGACTTAACCAAATATCTCATTCAAATTTCAAGGATTTCAAGCTTAACTTTGGAACTCAAGGATTCTCTTCAAGATCTAAGTTCTCTTCAAGCTCATCTCAAGTTTGAGGTATGTGGGTTTCATCCATTGAGTCCTTTCGCCCATGGAGCCCAATCTTCCTTTTTATGAAAATGACATGTTTTCAAGTTGTATTATTATGGGTTTCTCTTATTATGAAATATGAGTATAAATTATGTTTGGGTTTTATGAAATATTGATTGATCATGCATGTCTATCTATTTCAAGCTTATACCATGAATTGATTTTGCCTATTGAGACTATGCATATTTTGAGCTATGAGACTATGGTCTATTATGAGATTTGATGATGGATTTTAATGTACCCTACATGAGGGTTTTACTACATGTTGGTGAGTTGATTTGCATTAAGTTTTCTCATCTTATTTCACTCTTAAATTGCATGATTTTGAACTAGTATCATGAACCCACCAAGTGTTTGAAGAAATGTCAAGTCAAGAACTCTTAAGTTATTGATAATCTATCCATGATTTACAAGTCAAGTGACTATATGATGATTAAGGGATTTCAAGTATGTATTGAATTCATGAAAAGTATCTACGATGTTACAAGTATCAAGTCAAGCCCTATTTCAAGATTTTTACCTCTTGTGAGCCATTCATGATAAAGAAAGGGTTCATGTATGATTATGATCTACTCTCATGCTTCAAGTAAGCTCACCATTAGAGGTCAAGAATGTTTATGAGCTACTCAAGTTATATTCTTACAAGCTATTCATGTTATGATTAAAGTATGGTTATTTCAAGTATTCTATGGGATTAGACTTAGCATTGATGGATTGGATGTCGGCGTGGACTATCTTCAAGGGTCCATATTCCTTTTCTCAAACTATGTGCCAACATATGATTATATTTTACCCTTGCTATACTAGTAGATCCATTTAGTGCATTTTATCATGGAATCCACCCCGAAATAGGACAGGTTCCTATAAGGGGGGTTACTTCTCCGAAGTAGGACGAGCTCCCGTAAGGTGAAGTATGGTTTACCTTGACAAGTAGACCACCTCTTTACCGATGAGGGTAATCATTGGGATTTTAAGTTGTAGCTCGCTAGGTCTTACTTTTGTCGGTTAGGGTCTTTTCCCACACATGTATTATATTCTATGCAAGTTATATGATTTACAAGCATGTTTTACTTCAAGCATTGATCATGCATGCCATATTGATATTATCCTTATCCATTGCTTATGATTATGCATTTTGACTATATTGGCTTATGTCTTATTGCATTGCATCCTATATACTTAGTACATTCAAATGTACTAACGCATACGCTATGACTACATGCTATTACCATGTAGGGATCGGAGCACCTCTTGATCATCCTCCACGTGGCAAGTTTGGTATTTCAGAAGATAAGCTTTAGTGAGTCCTCAAGTTTGAGGACATTATCTATGCTACTCTTGTTATTTGATATTTCCTTATGTTGAACACTTGTTACTATAAGGGTGAGCTCGGAAAATGTCTTGACCCTTGCTCCATTCCATGTTGGAGGGGTTGTTGGATATTTGATGTACTTACGCCATGAACTTGAATCTTTAAAACTTTTATAAATATCAAGACTTCCCTTAGTCCCACTTCCCTTATTAATATCTCTTATGTTGTTTATTTTGCTTCAGCGACCAAGGATGTTGAATGATTTGCTAAGAGGCTTGTTTGGGATCCCTTCGGGTTCCCATTCACCGTGTCACGCCTAGGCCCTAAGCTTGGGCGGTGACACCTTTTAAGAGGGGCAATGCCCCCATATGGATCTTTAGTTAAGATGAGCTACTCCTATGTTTATATGATGTTAAAACTATGCTTTTAAGTTTATTAGGTTTATGATTATGCATATGTTTACAAATGCATTTCGTGGGAATGACTTAGCATTGAATGATGCATTGAGGTGGGATTCAACTAGATACTCCTAGTAGCAACCCTTTGTCTCTCAAACTATGTGCTACCATAGGAACCCTTGTAAGCTATGCTTAGGCCAGTGGACCCACGTAGTTCATTATGTTCATGAAAGATGCAATGGCTAACTTAGCTTTGGACATCTACTTGGAAAGTAGATTTTCCTTTTTTCCAATAGAAGGAGTTCATTGGATTCTATGTCATAGCTCACATAGTCTATGTTGGTTGTGGTCTTCTTCCACATATTTATGATACAAAGTATCTATGATTCATGTAAGTTTTCATCAAAGCATACTCATACTTGACATATTGAGCTTATATCTCATTATATATGATTATATATCTTGATTATGAAACTTATGTTCTATTATTGCATTGATCCCACATACTAGTACAGTCCATGTACTAATGCATACCTTTTGCCTACATGATCTAACCATAGGGACTGGAGCTACTATTCATCCTCATTCAGTGGCTAGCTTGGATTCGTGAAGATCATTGAGTCATGAGTCCTTCATTTTGGGGACAATATCTGATTTCATTCTTCCTTATGTTGAGACACTACTACTTTACTTTCTGTTATATGGGTGAGCCCTGGGCTCTGTTTAGTTCATACTTAGACATGTTTGTTGGAAACTATGTTATGTACCTATGATGAGATGTTGAGCTTTTATGGAGACTTATCCTTTAGTCCCTATTCCTTATGTGATGTTGTTTGATGCTATTGATGATGATGGAAAGTGATGAAAGGCCTAAGTTCCCACTTCCCCACAATTTGAGTCATACTTACCCTCCCCTTAGTACTTGCTTGCTATGTGATTCATGCAAACCCTATTCCTCTATTCATCCTCATAGCATGAGTCATAAGCCCCTATTCCTACCTAAGAATTTATTGTTGAATGTTTGTTTTATTTTTCACAATCAAGGATGTACAAACGATATGCTAAGAGACTTGTTTGGGTTGCTTTCGATTTCCCATTCGTCATGTCGCACCTAACCCTAGGCTCGGGTCGTGACAATTAGGTACACAACTAATATGTATATGCTTATAAGGAATCAAGCATAGAAAATGACGTCTATCTTTAATCATAGCCTATCTTTTACATTAGACATAGGAATTGATATTACCAATGAAAACCCTGAAGTGGGATCCTTTGTTTAACATGGAGGAAGAAACCACTATTGCCATAACATGGATCTCTTTTTAGTTACTGCCACTAAATTTCTTTGGCAAGAAATCGGTCTTTTCCCTGGCTGTCGTAGTAGAAATACCATTGCAGGTAAATATGGCTAGAAGAAATAAAACACGACCTAGCTATGCAAAAGGTGAAAGCAGATCTGTGTGGAGAATTTCCTAAGAGAATCGGCATTGGAGTTAGAGATAAAATAAGGGGAGAATTCAAGAAAAAATGAATAGAAATCAAATGTGGTTGTGTTCTCAAATATTGTAAGCTTCAAGGACATGAGGAGAAGAAATGTTATGTATTGTATCTAGAATTATATCTGACAGAAGAGAAGAAAGAAGGGGTACAGAAGATAGAGGGGCCAGAAAGGAGAAAAAAATTAAAGTACAAGATACAGATAAAGGGACAGAGTACAAGGACAAGATAAGAGGAAAAGTGATAAATTCCAGGAACAAAGAAACAATGGTGCTGGAGGAAAAGGAAAATACGTGTATAAAGGAGAAATTACTCAGAGCTGGAATGTCAAAGAATATGTGAAAGAGGGGAAGCAAATTAGCAATAGCAATAAATACAATGCTTTAGAGGATAAAGAAGATATGAAAGAAGTGACATTATAATAGAAAAAAGATGACAAGGAGAAAGAGAAGACAATAGAAGCAACAAAGTCTTAGGTGGAGGAAACTTTTCTTCTACAAATGCATTAATTAAACAAGAAAAGTGCCAGTAAAAAGAAGGAAGTGGAAGATTTAGGAGAAAGAACTAAGAAAGAGACAATCAAAGAAACACCCAACAACTCAAATAGTGGCTCAAGTGGACAAATGGTGAGTAGATGGTGACAATGGCATAGAAGTGATGATGGACAAAGAGAAATATAAAGGAGATCAAGAATCTGATGAGGCAAGATTCAAACAAAAGGGGAAGAATGTAGAACTAGACGAAGAGGGGACACATGATACAAGGCAGAAAGAGTTAGATGCAGTAAATCTTGACTTTGATGAAAATTATTACTAAGAGAAGATAGAGATTTTAATTAGCTGGAGCAAATGCATGAAGTAAGGATAGAGGAGGCAGATAAATATTAAACACAAATTGTCCATGATATTTCTAAATTTGCTGATCTCGCCCCAAGACATAATGAGGAGTTACATAATACTACAAATAAAGGAAAGATGACAAGATCAAACATGTACCATATCATGACAAAGGAGTAGTTCTGCAAGATGTTCCCCATCCAAATAATGATAGACATATTATATTTTTGGAATATAAGATCAATAAACACTAAAGATTATTTGAGCGACTTATGGATCTTAGGAGAAAATATAACTATGCATATATCGCCCTTATAGAACAATTTTAGGGGCCACAAGATTTGGATAAGTATAGAAGGAAACTTGGTATAAAATATGCTTCGGCCAATATTTTATTCAAAATATGGATAGTTTGGAATTTAAATTAGAGGAGAAAATAGCAAGTGATACTTGTCAACAGATATCCATCAAGGTTAAGCATAAAGGCTATCAAAGAGTTTTTATTATTTTTGCAATGTATGCAAGATGTAGTGTACTGAAAAGATTAAAATTGTGGGAGAATTTAGAAGATGTGATAGAAGGTTTAACTTTTTCTTGTATAGTTGGTGGTAGTTCTAATGTTATTTTGAAAGAGTTGAAAAATCTAGGAAGGTTACCTGTAACTTATCTTGAGATTATGAATTTTGTTCAATTTATAAATTCATCTAATTTATCTAAGATATGTTTACAGACAGTGCATATATACGGTGAAATGAGAGAATTGAGGAGGCATGTATTTTTAAAAGACTAGATAGAGTATTGGATAAGTAAGAGTTTCATCCAACAATTTTCAGTAATTGAAGTTCAACATTTGATTAGATAGGGTTCGAATCACTCTTCCTTTCATGTTATCTACAAAAGCATCTAAGAAAAAATGGAGAAGTCATTCAATTTTTTTAAATTTCTAGATGAAACATCCAAAGTTTAAAGATGCGGTGCAAGAAAATTGGTCAGAAAATGTAGTAGGAAGTCCTTTTATCTAGTACAGCAGAAAATGAAAAGACTAATGGCACTATCAAAATGGAGCAAAGAAACTTATGGTAATATTCTTATGAAAATAGCAATCTTGGAGGATACAGTAAAAATGAAAGAGGATCAGGTGGAGATCAATTCAACTTTGACAAATAAAGAGGAACTAGCAAGGGTAGATGAGACACTCAGGCGACATTACCAATTAGAAGAGGGCTATTGAAAACAGAAAACATGAATGTAATGATTCCAAGAAGGGAAAAGAAATATCAAATTCTGTAATGCCTACATTAAGGATAGAAGAAAAAAATGGATAATCAATGAAACTAAAACATATCAAGGGGAGCTTATTCAGACAACTCAAAATATTGACAATGAAGTTGTAAATGTGTTCAAGGAACACTTCAAGGAGGAATATATAATGATAATTTTGCAATGCTCAATTTTATACGCAAGATAATTACCACGGAATAGAATGAGGATATGACAAGGGCTTCAGCACATGAAGAGGTTAAAGTTTCAGTTTTCAATATGAACAAAGATAGTACTAGTAGGCCAGATAGTTTTACAAGTGTAGTCTTTCAAGCTTGTTGGGAAACAGTAAAACAAGATGTTGTGAGATTGGTGATGACATTTTTCTGTGGTAGTAAAATTCCTAAGTATGTTACCCATACTAATGTAGTACTGATTCCAAAAATGGAAAAAGGTCACCAATTTTGTAGATTTAACACCTATAAATCTTAGCTCCTTTTTAATAAGATTATATCCAAGGTTTTACATGAAAGAATTACTCATCTAGTGCCTACTGTCATCTTAAAAAATTAATCTAACTTTATGAAAGGGAAGAGTATTGCAGAAAATAATTTGTTAGCACAGAAAATAATTAGAGATGTCAATAAAGGAAGGAACATCACGCTATTGTGGTTAAACTGGATATGATAAAAGCCTTTGATGAGAGGATCATGATATAATATGGAGATTAATATCAAATAACTAGTATTCTATACAAATTAATGAACAATCTTTTGGCTTTTTTCACTCAGTACGAGGATTAAAGCAAGGAGATTCTCTGTTACTTGTTCATCATAGATATTGAAATTCTTGCTATGGAATTAAATGAATTGAATGGAGATATGAACTTCAAGAATTTTTATTGCCCAAGTAGAGCAACAAGATTGTAAGGCCTCTGGTGTTGAAAGTCGAAAGCAAGTTTTAGAATAAATTTTTTTTGAAAGTTGGAGAAGGTGTCCCACCAAGAGATTCTTCATGGACCATGATGCATACCACTGAAGGGGCCTTATGGTGGACCCCTTGGAGAAGTTTAGGGGTGCTTTTGGGTGGGTGACCCATTATGACACCCTTCACGGGCCATGATCCCCACCACAAGCTGTGAAGGGTCTCATGGAGGGAATCCCTCCTCGACCAAGCCACCCTCCATGACCCTTGGTGCCCACCATGGGTCATAATGGGTTTCTTGTAGAGGTTCATCCAAGTAATGTTTTGGGTTTAAGTGGGGTATTTGGGTCATTTACTTAGTTCCTAATTCCTTATTTAGGTATTTTTTAGACCATATTACCCTTCTAATAACACCCTAACCTATTTAAGGTCTTTCAATTACACCTCAAACACTCAAACTCAAAATTTCTTCCTCAATTCACTCCCAAAGTGTCCTCTCTACTCCAAGTGAAGAAACTCATTGAAGACCTAGCAAATTCAAGCTAAGTTCATCGTTAATTCTTTAAATTTTATTATTATGATGTATACAATGTCTATATATTAAAATATGCATGAATGACTCCCAATTTACATAAATTATACATGATTTGCATGAAATTTTTCAAGTATGCTATGTTGAATATGAAAATTATAAATGAGTTCCTTTAATTATGGTTCAAATGACTTTTAATTCAATGATTATACATTTATGCACTCTATTTTTGTTTTTTTTATGATTTTGAACTTGTTGGATACAAACCCATGCTATCCATCTTCATTTCATCATATCATCATGTTTTTTCTTCCTAGTATGATTATGAGTAGGAAATTTAGGACCTCAAGTATGACCTAGGATCCCTAGGGAAGACTCGGGATCCTAAAAAGAGACCTAGGATTCTAACATGAAATGACCTACTTATACGCATGATGGTATAAACTATGAGACTATGATCAAGTTTATGGTGATGTACAAGTATGAATAATGATGATACATGACAAGTATGCTATATGTCTATAATATATATTTCGTAGGATGTCGACTTAGCATCAAGAGGATCTTGGGATTATGGCTTACCTGCTAGTTGAGGCAAGACTCATTAGAATCTCATTGTCCCATAATTACGTGCCACCGTAGGATTTATGATTTCTCAATATGGATTGCCAATGGATCCACATAGCTTATGACATGTAGAGTTTTACTTTGACAAGTAGAATTTATTTTTTCATTATAGGGGAAACACTGAGATTCCATGTTATGGATCACATGCTCTATTGTCAATTGCGGTGACATTTCCATATATGTTGAGGTACTATGATATCATCTATCATTACACTCATGATATCTTGGTATGTTGATTCTTTCTCTACTTTGGTTCTATATATGTGCCATTTCTCATGAATCATTATTATGCAACTATTGATATAATGTATATTTATGTATTATATGCTTGCATACTTAGTACATTCAAATGTACTAACGAATACTTTATGTCTATATTATCTCATAATGTAGGGACAAGTGACTATCTTTCTCCCCATCCTCATGGCTAGATTTGAATAGGCTTCAGAGACAGATTGAGTGAGTTCCATGCTTGCTTCAGGGACAAAACCTACTATCATCTAGTTTATAGGTGATGATTGAGACTGTCTTTTATTTTTATTTGAGGATGAGCTAGGGACATATCTTAGCCCCCGCCTAGCCTATTACTTAGAGGACTGCTGGACATGGAGTATGAATACATGGCTTATGTATCTCTTATTGCTCTTATGTTTAAACGACCCTAAAAAGAGTGTCCAAAAATGTGCCTTAGAAGTACCCGGAATCATAATTTCCATATATCTCAAAATTCATGTGTGATATTGAAAATCTGACTTCATATTCTTGATCAGGGGGAATATTGAGTGGGATATGGATCTAACCCCAATTTTAGAGCAACCGTATCAAAATTTGGAATTTCAGTGTCTGTCCCCGTTTGAGGCGCGACGCGCCAAGGGCGCCACAGTGTTAAATTGTTGCCAGTTTTTCACTTCGGTCCAAGGCCTTTAGGTCTTGGGACTAAGTCTTTCCATGCGTGAAAATACCTATACTTAGTTATATTTCACCTTCATATTAACCAAGACATTCCCTAAATCTCTCAAACCCTTAGACTAATATTTCTCTCAAAATTCAAGTGTCCAAATCTCTTCGGATCTTAAGGACGTCATCCAAGCTTTAAGTCTCCATTCAAATCTTCTTCAAGGAATTCTCCATAGTCAAGGTATGTGAGTTTCAACCATTGGGTTCTTTCACCTATGGTTCCCGAGCTTTTTTTTTTTACCTAAATTGCATGATTATAAGTTGATTTACTTATGGGCCTTACTTATTATGAAGTTGATTATGAACTATGTTGGAGTTTCATAAACTTGTGGTTGTTTGAGCATGTTTTGAGCTATGAATCTATGGTATATTGTTTGATTTGATAAAGAGTTTTGACGTATATTGCATGAGGGTATTATCAAGTGTTGGTGGGTGATTTTACATTGTATTTTCTTGCATGATTTCACTCTTGAATTGCATGATCTTACACTAGCATTATATACCCACCAAGTGTTTGATAAAATGTCCGATTTTGGATTCCTGAACTATTGATAATCCATTGCATGACCTATGAATTGAGTGACTCTATGATGATGAAAGGAAGGTATTTTATATGATGATTTTATGAAAATTATCTATTGTGATAAAAGTTGACCAATTACCTAGTTTGGGGGGTATTAGGCTCGAATTACCATATTGAGCGATATATACCTTATTCGCCTAGCTAGGGGGTGGTAGGCTCGTGCTACCATGTTTAGGGGTATATATACCTCAATAGCCTAGCTCGGAGGGTTGTAGGCCTGTGCTACCACATTGGGGGTATATACCTCATTCGCCTAGCTCGGTGGGTGGTAGGCCCGTGCTACCACATTGGGGGTGGTATATACCTCAATTGCATCACCAAGGAGGTAGTAGGCCTTGGTTATGTAATGATGGTCACCTTCTTCACATGTAATATGTTCTATATAAGTATGTTTTACTTCAAGTATCATTCATTCATTTCATATTGCTATTATGCTATCTCTTGCTTACTATATTGGATTTTGCCATGTGCCTATCTCTTGTTTCACTGCATCCTACATACTTAGCACATTCAAATGTACTAATGTATATGCCTACATGATGTTACCATGTAGGGACCAAAGACTGATTGATCATCCTCCTCCTCGTGGCTAGTACTTCTACCCAAAGCTAGTTGGTGAGTCCTCAATTCCGGGGACAATGACTTGATCTTAGGATATGTATTGAGACTCTCTCTTCTTTATTATATACTTATGACTATGAGGGTGAGCCCGGTTGCTTGTCTTGGCCCCCGCTCTTATCTTTGTAGTAGAGGTGTCGTTGGACAAGTTATCCAATTATGTTATTAGCCTTAACTCTTTTTGATTTAATGATGTCTTCTGTTATGAAACACTTTCCCTTAGCCCCTTTTGCCCTTATTTCTAGTCTTAGCAATGTTGTTTAATGCTTCCACTACCAAGGATGTGCAATGATATGTAAAGAGGCTTGTTTGGGGTCCCCTCGGGTTCCCCATTCGCCGTGGCACGTCTAGGCTCTAGGCTTGGGTCATGAAAAACTTGGTAACAAAGAACTAGATTATTAATGGTCCTCGGCATCCAGCATACCGCATCGATTAGAGTCTTTTTCATGTTTGTGTTGTGCACCACAACTATGAGCAAGAGGATGTGAGGCGTTTTAGAAAATATTTCCTTTTTTCATGTTCTAAGTCGTGCTATAGAGTTAAAGTAAGTTCCCCTTCCAATGATTGTTCTGTGCTATGCTAGCTAGATCATACCTAACACAAGAGGAAGAAGATCCCGCACTCCCGAGGAACAACCGGATCATGGTGAGCTCCGAGATGCTCTTACTTTGCTAGCACAATTTGTGGCTAACCAAACCAACCAAGGGGCCCAAGCCCCTCATCCTCCTACTCTGGCATCCCGGGTGAGGGACTTCATGAGGATAAACCTACCGGAGTTCTATGGTTCTAAAGTGAATAAGGACCCTCTAGAATCCACTGATGAGGTTTATAAGGTAGTGTTCATTATGGGTGTTAGATCGGAAGAGAAGGCGGAGTTGATGCTTACTAACTCAAGATAGTGGCACAAATATGGTTTACTCAATGGAAGGAGGAGAAGGGGAACAATAATGTGGTACTATGGGAGGACTTCAAGGCGGCTTTCCACAACCAGTTCTTTCCTCTTGAGCTTAGAGAGGCCAAAATGGTAGAGTTTATGCATTTGAAGCAAGGATCCATGAGTGTGAGATAGTATGCCGTCAAGTTCAACCAACTCTCTAAATATGTGTAACACCCCACACCTTACAATATTGGTACAATTCAAATGAAACATGACATGGTTTGGACAAATTGACGCTAATTTTTAAAAGTGCTTGAATCTCGCGTTAATG
>JAPFFP010066094.1:0-25519 GCA_026153255.1 Solanum medicagineum | reverse complement strand
CTTGTTGGTGAGTCCTCTATTTCGAGGATGTTACTTGTGACCTCTTGCTTTGTATTAAGACTATTTCTCTTTGACTTATATATTGACTATGAGGGTGAGCCCGGTTGCTTTGTGTTGGCCTTCGCTCTTATCGCTTGTAGTAGAGGTGTTGTTGGACATGTTAAGTATCTATGTTATGACCTTTTACTCCTTTTGACTCTTGATGTTAATGTTATGAAGATGTCTCTTGGCCCAGTTTATCCCGATTTACTACCTCTTGTTGTATTTTATTGCTTCCGCGACCCAGGATGTGTAATGATATGTTAAGAGGCTTACTTAGGGTCCCTTCGGGTTCCTATACGTAGTGTTATGTCTAGGCCCTAGGCTTGGGCCGTGACAAACCTTATATCAGAGCACTATGTTGTTAGATCCTCGGAGTCCAACACACTGCGTTGATTCTAGTCTTATTCATGGTTGTGTTGTGCACCACAATTATGAGTAGGAGGCTATGAGAAGTTTTAGGAATTGTTTCCTTTCTTAATGTTCTAAGTCATACTATAGAGTAGAAGTAAGCTTTCCTCCCCTAACAATTGTTTTTTGCCTATGCTAGATCATGCCTAACACGAGAGAGAGACGAGCCTGCACATCCAAAAGCAACCGGCCAGTGGAGAGCTTAGGGATGCTCTCACCTTGGTTTTACAAATTGTGGCTAATCAAGCCAATCAAGGGGCCCAAGCCCCTCATGCTCCTATACCAACTTCTCGGGTCAGGGACTTCATGAGAATGAATCCCCCAGAATTCTATGGTGCTTAGGTAGATGAGGACCCTCAAGAGTTCATTGATGAGGTCTATAAGATATTGGCTATCATGGGTGTGAGGCCTGAAGAAAAGGCGAAGTTGGCGGCCTACCAACTCAAAGGGGTAACACAAATATGGTACAACCAATGGAAAGAAGAGAAGGGGGTCAACTATGTGTAGCTTTGGGAAGAGTTCAAAGTGGCTTTCTTTAATCGGTTCTTCCCACTTGAGCTTAGGGAAGCTAAATTGGTGGAATTCATGAATTTTAGACAAGGGTCAATGAGTGTGAGGGAATATACCCTCAAGTTCAACATACTTTCTAAGTTTGCTCCTTACTTGGTTGTCGACCCAAGGTCTAGAATAAACAAGTTCGTGATGGGGGTGTCCGACTTTGAGAGTGAAGAATGCCGGTCTGCTATATTGAATGGTGACATGGACTTGTCCCGTTTGTTGACCTATGCCGAGTAAATGGAAAAGGAGAAATTGAGGAAGATAAAAAGTCATGAGGCCAAAAGGGCCCGTTTTGAGGGTAACTTCCAAAAGTGTGGCCGGTTCCATAAAGGCCAAAGGCCTTCTCATGCATTTCAAAAGAGGGTTGCCAACAAATTTTTTGAGGGCCCAAGTTTTTTGGGGTGTGGCTCCTATTGATTTGTGTCCAAAATGTGATAAGGGTGATGGTGGCCCATGCTTGAGGAATACCGGTGCTTGTTATGGTTGTAGGTAAATGGGGCATAAGGCAATAGATTATCCTCGAAATTGCAACAAGGGTAAGGAGGTTCGTCCACAAGGTGCTAATGCGGGTCCTTTGGGGAGAGGTGGCCGACAAGATGGTGCCTCAAGGGACAATCAATTTTATGCTCTACATGGGAGGCGAGGGGTTGATGAGATGCTCGAGGTTGTTACCTTTGATTTTGATGTGTATGCATTGATTGATCCGAGTGCCAATCTTTCTTTTGTTACCCCCTTTGTTGCCAAAAAGTTCCATGTTGGCCCCGAATTGTTGCATGAGTCATATGAGGTGTCTACTCCTATTGGTGTATCTATTGTTGCTTGAAAAGTCTATAGAAGTTGTCCTATTTGCATCTTGCATAAAATCTTGCCTTGTGATCTAGTTGAGTTGGATATGGTTGACTTTAATGTTATTCTTAGGATTGATTGGTTACATGCATACGATGCTTCTATTGATAGAAGAACTGTTGGGGTAAAATTCCAATTCCCAAATGAACCCACCCTTGAGTGGGAGAGTCAAAATGTGGTGGTCAAGGGTAGATTTATCTCTTGCATTAAAGCTCGTAAGTTGATCTCTAAGGGGTGTCTTTACCATCTTGTGAGGGTTAGGGATGTGGTGTCCAAGGTCCTTCCCATAGAGTCGGTTCCAGTTGTGAATGAGTTTCTTGATGTCTTCCCAAATGACCTTCCGGTATTCCTCCTGAAAGGGAAATAGGCTTTGGTATAGACCTCTTCCCTGGTACTCAACCCATTTCCGATCCCCCTTATCGTATGCCCCATGAGTTAAAGGACTTGAAGGAAAAATTGAGGGACTTGTTGGAGAAGGGTTTTATTAGACCTAGCCAATCCCCTTGGGGTGCACCGGTGTTGTTTGTGAAAAAGAAGGATGGGTCCCTTAGAATGTGTATTGACTACTGGCAACTCAATTGGGTCACCATCAAGAATAGGTATCCTCTTCCAAGAATTGATGATTTGTTTTACCAAGTGCAAGGAGCTGGCCATTTCTCTTAGATTGATCTTCGATCGGGGTATCATCAAGTGAAGGTAAGGGAGTGTGATCTTCCCAAGACGGCCTTCCAGACTAGGTATGGGCATTATGAGTTTGTTGTGATGTCTTTTGGGTTGACCAATGCACCAGCCATCTTCATGGACCTTATGAATAGGGTTTTCAAACCCTACCTTGATTCTTTTTTTGTGGTCTTCATTGATGATATTTTGATCTATTCTCATGGTGAGGAGGAGCATATGGCTCATTTGAGGGTTGTGTTGCAAAGATTGAGGGAGGAGCAATTGTATGCTAAAATGAAAAGTGTGAATTTTGGTTGAAGGAGGTTGCTTTCCTAGGCCATGTGGTGTCGAGGGACGGTATAAAGGTGGATCCTAAAAAGACTGATGTGATTATAAATTGGCCTAGACCATTGACCCTGTCGGACATTAGGAGTTTCTTGGGCTTAGCAGGTTACTATCGGAGGTTAATGAATGACTTCTCTTCTATTGCTTCTCCTATGATGAAATTGACTCAAAAGAAGGCTAAGTTTGTGTGGACCGATGAGTGTGAGAGGAGCTTCCAAACCTTGAAAGATAAGCTTATGTTTGCTCCTATATTGTCACTACCGGATGGGCCTGAGGAATTTGTTGTGTATTGTGATGCATCTAGAGTTGGTTTTGGTTATGTGCTAATGCAAAATGGTAAGGTGATAGCAAATGCTTCTGGGCAACTCAAAGTGCCTAAAAGAACTACCCTACTCTTGATCAGCCGCTGTAGTATTTGCTTTGAAAATTTGGCAGCATTATTTGTATTGGGTGCATGTTGATGTGTTCACCGATCATAAGAGCCTCCAATATGTCTTCACTCAAAAAGATCTCAACTTGAGAAAAGGAACGTGGAAGAACTTCTTAAGGACTATGATATGAGTGTACATTACCATCCTGGTAAGGAAAATGTGGTGGAGGATGCATTGCATAGAGTGTCTATGGTAGCCTAGCTCATGTTGATGGTGGTGATAAGGAGATGGCTAGGGAAGTGCATCGATTGGCTAGACTGGGGGTTAGTTTGGAAGAGGTTAGTAATGATGGTGTTGTTGTTGATGGTTCTAGGTCTTCCTTGGTTGATGAGGTAATAGCAAAACAAGATCTTGACTCCTCCTTGCCTGAATTGAAGGCCTTGGTGAAAAAGGGCAAAGTGGAGGTTTTCTCCCAAGGGGGAGATGGTGCCCTTAGGTACCAAGGTAAGTTGTGTGTGCCTTGTGTTGATGGTTTGAGGGAAAAAATCCTTGATGAGGCCCATAATTATTCTTATTATATTAATAGTGGTTCCACCAAAATGTATAGAGATTTGAGGGATGTGTATTGGTCGGGAGGCATGAAGATGAACATTGCCAAATTCATTTCCAGTTGTCATAGTTGTCAACAAGTCAAAGCCGAACATCAAAGGCTGGGTGGCCTAATCTAAGACATTAAGGTTCCTACTTGGAAGTGGGAAGAGATAAATATGGATTTTGTGGTTGGGTTGCCCAAGACTAGAAAAGGTTTTGATTCCATTTGGGTGGTGGTTGACATGATGACAAAATCGGCCCCTTCACTATGGGTTAAGACCACATATGGAGCTGAAGATTATGCAAGGTTATACATTCATGACTTTGTAAGGTTGCATAGGGTTCCTTTGTCCATCATATCGGATCATGATGCCCAATTTACTTCACATTTTTGGAGGTCCTTCCAATGGGGTCTTGGTACTAGAGAGCTTTCTACGGCCTTCCACCCTCAAATGGATGGCCAAGCTAAGAGGACCATCCAAACCCTTGGGATATGCTTAGAGCATGTGTGTTGGAGCTTAAAGATAGTTGGGATGATCATCTTCCATTGACTGAGTTTTCCTACAACAATAGCTATCACTCTAAAATCGATATGGGCTCCTTTTGAGGCTCTCTATGGGAGACGTTGTAGATCACAGGTTGGTTGGTTTGAGGTTGGTGAGGTAGCGTTGGTGTTGGGACCAGATCTGTTTATGGAGGCTCTTGAGAAGGTTAAGATGATTAGAGAAAGGTTGAAGACGGCCCAAACTCACCAAAAGTCCTACGTCGGTGTGAGGAGAAGGGGTCTTGAATTCCAAGTTGGTGACTGGGTCTACCTAAAGGTTTCACCCATGAAAGGTGTTGTCCATTTTGGTAAGAACGACAATTTGAACCCAAGATATTTTGGTCCTTATGAGGGTTGACAAAGTAGTTTATGAGTTGAGGTTGCCTAGTGAAATAGATTTGGTTCATCCGGTGTTCCATGTGTCCATGTTGAGAAAATATATGGGCGATCCGAATGCCATTGTGCCTCTTGATTCTGTGGGTGTTGTTGAGGATAATTTGACATATGAAGAGGTTCTGGTTCATATTTTGGATGGGCAAATGAAGAGGTTGATAAAAAAAGAAGTGGCTTCTGTTAAGGTCCTTTGGAAGAATCAACAAGTTGAGAGTGCTACTTGGGAGGCCGAAGCGGACATCAAAAACGATATCCTTACCTTTTCCACTCCACTTAAGCCTAAAGTATTAATCTAAGTCTTTCATATGATCTCAAGTCTTAAGTTCATCCCCATGTCATTGCATATGGTCATGTTTAAATTGACAAGTTCATGATGATTTTACACTTATGATGAGATTTTTGAAATGATGTTTAATTGCATTGTTGCATATCCATATGGACTGTTTGTGTCTCGCATATACATTTCTTTGACATTCATGGATGAATATTCCCAAGGGGGAGATACTGAAACAATGCCAAAAAGTGCCCTAAAATGTGCCTTGGAAGTGACCGAAATTTTAATTTTCATATGTCTCAAAATCCATGTGCAATATCAAAAATTCGACTTGTTCAGGGGGTCATTGTAAGGGGAAAATGGTTCTAACCCTGATTTTAGAGCAAACAATTAGCAATTTCGATTTTTCAAGCGACGATTTCCAGAGAGCTTTTCAAGGCACTGGCGCGACGTGCCAAGGGCGAGCAGATGAAGAAAGTCAATTTTCGCATCCTGTCCACGACGCAGACATGTACATTTTCTATCTAGTTATTTTTCTTTCGGTCCAAGACTTTTACATCTTGGGCCTAAGTGTTCCCAAATGTGAATATACCTATACTTAGTCATTTTTTCACCCCTATATTATTCTAAACATTACCCAATATTCACTCAAACACTTATCCAATATTTCATCTCCTAAATTCAAGTCAAAACCCTTTATAGATCTTAAGGATTACACCCAAGTTTCAGGTCTCCATCTCCAATCTTCATCAAGTTCATCTCAAAAGCTAAGGTATGTGGGTTTCTTTCATAGGTTCCTTCCACCCATGATGCCTAAGCTTCCTTTTCTTAAAATGATTCAAAGTTAATTTACAAATGGGTCTTATCTATTATGAAATTCACTGCACACTATGCAGACCATTTTACTATGTTTAGGGCTATGAATCTAAGATTTATTGTAAGATTTGATGAAGGGTTTTGATGTATATTGCTTGAGGGTGTTACCAAGTATCTATGAAGGTTTTACATTGAATTTTCTTACATGATTTTACTCTTGAATTGCATAGTTTTACACTAGCTGTGCACACCCTCTAAGTGTTTGATAAAATGTCCGGTTATGGTTTCTTGAGGAATTGAAGGTCCAATGTATATATTATGAGTTGAATGACTATATGATGATGAAATAATGATGGAATAATGATGAACTTGATGTATGTATATGATGGCTATATGATGATGAAAGGAACGTGTGAATATGATGATTGTATGATGATAAGAGGAATGTACGACTAAAATGACTATATGAAAATGGGAGGAATGTGCATATCTATATGATACTATTTCTATAGTGTTGGGGATGACCAAGCCTAGCTCGGGGGATTAGATGCCCTGGTAACTTATTGAGGTTTTGGTACCTTGATCGCGTATCTCGGGGGTGGTAGGCCTGGGTAACCTTGTTGGGGGTTGGTACCCATCAACCTTGTTGGAGGTTTGTACTCCGTCAACTTGTTTGGGGGTTTGTACTCCATCAATGATGTTGGTGGTTTGTACCTATCAACCCTTTGGGGGCTTTGTACTCGTCAACCTCATGAAGAGGTTTTTACCTCATGCGCCTATCCAAGGAGGTGGTAAACCTTGGATTGCACTAAGAATTGTCACTCCCTACACAAGTATGACTTGCTTCAACCAACTTCCATTCATGTCATATTGTTTATATGCTAATCTATTATGTAATTAAGCATTTCGATTATGATTCCTATCTATTGTTGTATTGCATCCTACATACTTAGTACATACAAACGTACTAATGTATACTCTATGCCTATATGATGTCACCATGTAGGAACCAAAATCCCACTTGACCATCCTCCTCCACGTGGCTAGTACAACTTCGCTCAAGCTTTTTGGTGAGTCCTCCATTCCGAGGACGTTACTTATGACCTCTTGCTTTGTATTACGACTATTTCACTTTGACTTATGTATTCACTATGAGGGTGAGCCCGGTTGCTTTGTCTTGGCCCCTGCTCTTATCGTATGTAGCAGAGGTGTTGTTGGACATGTTATGTATCTATGTTACGAGCTTTGAATCCTTTTGAATCTTGATGTTCATGTTATGAAGATGTCCCTTAGCACCCGCTTATCCCGATTTACTACCTCTTGTTGTATTTTATTGCTTCCGCGACCAAGGATGTGTAATGATATCTCAAGAGGCTTGCTTGAGGTCCCTTTGGGTTCCCATGCGCCGTGTCTCGTCTAGGACCTAGGCTTGGGTCGTGACAAAAAGGCCACCCATTAGGGAAGTAAAACTTATTTTAAATCTAAGGCATGACATAGATCATGCGAACCATTTCCTAAAACACCTCATAGCCTCCCATTCATAGTTGTGGTACGCTTCACAACCATGAGCAAGACTCTACTCGACGCAGTGTGTTGGATATTCGAGGATCATTTATAAACCTAATGCTTTGATACCAAGCTTGTCACGACCCAAGCCTGGGGCCTAGATGTAACATGGCGAATAGGAACCCGAAGGGATCCCCAAACAAGCCTCTTAAGCATACATAGCACATCCTTGGTTTGACAAAAGCAATAACGGATTAATAAACACATAGCACATAATTTTATAAGGGAAATGGGACCTTGGACTCACTTTATGGGGATGATGTAGGGAAGAGGGTAAACATGAATCACCTAGCAAATAAGTCTAAGGGGTGGGTAAGTATGACTTATGCTAGGGGACATTTAAGGACTTGGGACTTGCATCACATCCATCCACATACAACAATCATAAAAGGGAAATGGGACTATGCGAAGTTTTCATAGTTACATAAAGATTATAGGAGTCAAGCTCGATACACAAACTTCCATATCCAATATCACCTCTAGCATGAATGGAAATTGGCCAAGACATCTCCTGAGCTCACCCCCAAATGATAAAAGAAGGTCTATAATAGATAAGTCATAACAAGCATGAAAATAAAGTGAATGTTGTCCCTGGAGTGGAGGACTCACCAATAGCAATCTTCAAACGATCCGGCTAGCCACGTGGAGGAGGAGGATGAATAGGAGCTCCGGTCCCTACATGGTTAGATCTTGTAGGCAAAAAGTACCATTAGTACTTGGAATGTAATAAGTATGGGGGGTGCAATGCAACAGGGAACACAAGCCATAATAATCAAGATGCATAATCATAATCACTAGATATAAGCTCAATACAACATGTATAATCAATGCTTAAATAATCAAGATGCATAATCATAATCACTAGATATAAGCTCAATATGACATGTATAATCAATGCTTACATCAAATCATGCATGAGGATAGTCAAACTTGCATAATATATCATACATTTGTGGGAGGACACCCTAACCGACATATAAGACTAAGCAAGCTACTACTTGGAATCCCAATATTCACTCCACAACAAATGAAGGAGTGGTCTATTTGCCAAGGTAAACCAATCATAACCCCATAAAGTGGGTCATAACCTAGTCGGATCCATTAGTAAAAGCCCATTTAGGGAAATAATATAAACCTATGGTGGCACATAGTTAAGAGACCAAGACTTTAATGAACCTTAGGCCTCAATCGGTGCTAAGTCTAGTCCCATGGAATACTTTGAAGTAATCATAAACTTAATCATTTGCATAACTTATAGTACATGATAACATGACATGAGTAATTCATTCAAATATATAACCCCTACATGTGGCATATAACTTGTACTAGAGGGTAAAAACATAGCATATGACATAAACCCTTCTAATAGGCATTGCATTTCATATGAGAGTAGATATTGTAATAGGAATAACCCCTACACATGGCATATATAGCATAGGACATAACCCTTTCTAGTAGGCATCCCAATACACATGAGAGTGGAGATTGTAATATGCATGACCCCTTCTAGTGAGCTATAAATAGTACATGAGGGTAAAAATATATAATAAGGGCTCAACATTTTATTTACTAATCATAGGAACTTTTCATGAGTTTAAAAAATGCTTGGGAGCCCATAATTTATCATAACATGCTTGTCTTGTTATTCATGCAATAATCATTCATTCACATACAAAAATCATCATGTGAATTTAGCCAAACATGGTGGGTGTATGCACATGTACTTAAAATAATGCATTACAAGAGTATAAGACAAAAGAGGAGTGAAATCAATTTATTTTAATGTTATTCAAATCAACCCACCATTACCGTAGTAAAACCCTAGTTTTGAATATCATGAAAATCAACTAAAATCCATGAGTTTCTTTATAGCTTTTTATGAAATCATAGAGAACATAAACTTAATATCATAAAAATTCATCAAAAAGTCAAATCCGAACAACATTTTGGCATAAATCATCATTTTCTTGAAGAACCCAAATAGAAATCATCTGTCCAATAATATCATCATGGCAAGAGTTCATGAATACTCATAAAATAATCCACAAGTCCATGCAGTTTGAGAAGAATATTGGTTAGGCTTGTGGGAATGAAGGTTCCCACAATCAAATCCACATTCTTTGGTGATAGAGGACAGAAAAACCCTTGGAAAATGATGAGAAATTCGAAACCCTAGCATGTACCTTCTTGCTTGAAGCCTTGAGGGAACTTGAGAGTGTTTAGGAGAGTTTAGAGACTTAGGGTTTTTGGGAATAAGGGGGAATAGGATGAATTAGGATTGTATATACTAATAAGGGACATGGGTGGGGTCAAAATGACGTAGTTTGGGCCTAAAAAGGAAGCAAAGGACAAATATACCCCTATTAAAATCCTAACCAGATAGGTCTACAAGACCCCGTCTATGGGCCGTAAAGCATTGTACAAGCCGTAGAGACCTTTTGTAAACATAGGGCCCTCAAATTTGAGTTATTGGAATTTGTTATGGAACCTCCTCTACGACTCGTAGATAGTTCTACAGGCCATAAATGGGGTTTTGTTTGATGGCCCTTCTTCAAACTTCAGAGACTTCCTTTCTTTGATTTCCATCTAAGAGACCCACTTTATGGTTCGTATTATGATTTACGAGTTGTAAAACACCTTCGTAAACATCAATAGTCTGAATTTTCCTGGCTTACTTCTTGCACCTCCCCTACCCCCATAAGTGGGATCTTACACACTATCTCTTGGTTTGCCTGATTGGACAATGCTTGGGCCAACAACGTGAATGTGGCTCTAAAATCTGCATGAAAAACTCCATCATCCTATTGGAGTGGAGGGAATTTTTATTCCAAAGTGCCTCGTTGATGTGGAGCTCTTTGTGGAAACATGATTTAGAAATAAGAAGAATTCCATCATTACTTCATGGAAAACCTTATCCAATTCAAAGGCTAGACAAGAATAAGAAAGAAGGGAAGACTTCCCAAAACTGTCTCATAGCCTCTCACTCAAGATAGTGGCGTGCTTCACAACCTTGAACGAGACTCTATTCTATGGGATATGCTTGGACATTTGAGGAACATTTTAAAACCTCATGTTCTAATACCATGTTTGTAACGACCCAACTTAGGAGCATAGCTCTCACATCGCAAATGAGATATCGGAAGGCACTTTGCCTAAGCCATCTCGAACATCTTAAGCATTCATAGGCATTCAGTAGAACTCTTTATGGAAAAATAAGAGGAAAAGGGGTTAAGAGCCAATTTGACAACAAAGCAATATTAAAAATAGAGGAAATGACTAACATTCGTTCTTATACATGAGCATACTAACTAATACATAATGAATGGAACCGGTACGGTAGGTTTCCATCAACTAGAAAATGAATCCATAAAAAGGGAACATAGAAGTTAAAAGCCTCAAAAGGGCCATAAATACATTGTACTAAGCAAAACAGAGATACAAGATTGATGTAAAAGTGGAGGAGTCCCGAATTAAGGTCTCACCAGAACAGTAAAACTAGTCTTGAACGTTGAGTACTAGGCACAAGCCGATGGAGGAGTGCCTATCCCTACATGATTAAAGCATGCTGGCAAAATAAGTGTTACTACATTTGAATGTACTTTGTATGTGAGATGCAATGCATGAATGAAATTATAATTCCATCATTATTAAACATAACATATAAGTATAGATTTGATAAATGATACATAAAGTAAGCTTAAGCACAAACAAGGAATATGACTTAAGGTCTATGTGACACAATGCATAAGAAAGCACATACAATGAAAAGATAACATAAGTTTGTAAAGCTTGTCAAAATGGACCATAACCGACAATAAGACCATGTGAGTAACCACATGAAATCCAATAAAATCCCTCTATTGGGAAACATCAATGCATTGGAAAAAGGCCAATGCGTTCCTTCTATTGGAAAAAGGAGAATCTACTTGCCAAGATAGATGTCCAAAACTTAGTAACTTTGCAAATGCATTTTTCATAACATTTGGCGCCTACATAGATCCACTAGCCTAGCCTATAAGGCTCCTATGGTATCACATAGTTAGGGACATTGAGATTTAGATTCAAGGGATCATGCCTCAACTAACGAAATGAGTCCTAATCTCTAGTCCTCTTGGGACTAAGTCATCCCACAATATCTTTTAAAACATATTCTTAGAATCATAAGTACCAATCAATAAGAGTAGTTCGAAACTTAACAATCTTTCTTAAGCACCTTTTAGGGAAATTAACATCACACTTATATCTTTAATAAATTTAGCTTTGAAGCTCTTCATTAATGCCCTAATCATCATAGTAAATCTTAGAAAACTTTAGTTGAAAACTAGATGGGCTTGGTTTATCATGGAACAATCATAAATCATATATGTCATAAGAAAATTTCTTTTTAAAAGGAATATCGAAAACGCCCAACCTTTATCACATAAAAAGCCATCATGGAATCAACATCATTCTTCAAATAAGCATGTATTTACTTAGCAAAATAGTGGCTAAACTTTATAAGTATCATATAATAATATAAATATCATGAAATCATCATAGCATGCGCATTTACTTGAGGAACGTGAAGAAAAGTTAAAAGACTTAGTAGGGAACTTTATAGGTGAAAGGATACCCATAAATCAACTCACATACCTGGAGAAACTAGAGAGAAAAAAAAATTAAACCCTTTGGGGAAGGAACCTTGAAAACCCTAGCCTTGTTCTTGTAAGCTTCTTGCCTTAGAATTTTTGACAGTAAAGAATGAGGGAATGAATGAAAGGATTAGGGCTTAGAGACTAGTATAGGGCCTTTTTTCCATCCCCATAACAACATAGTTTAGGAATAAAAAGGACAAAAACGACAACCACCCCTCATTAAAACTGTCAGGATTGACCTACAAGACCCCGATTATAGGCCATAAGTCAATCCCATGGGCCGTAAGTCCCTTTTTTTTGATAAAACTTCTGAAATTTCTAAAAACTGACTTTGGTGGAATCAAAACCAAGGACACATGTTACAGGCTCGTATAATCATTTAGGGATCATGTTTGGACTCATTGAGTCCTTCTACATTTAGCCATTTTTCACCTTATTTTGGCCTCATTCGACAACAAGCATTTACGAGTCGTACCCCATTTTATAGGCTATCTAATAACTTGTAGGTCATCCTTCAGAAATATCTGAATTTCCTTCATGTCTGGGGTCCCATTGATGAAACCATATGTGGGTCGTAATGTTTCCTACTAGTTGTCACTTGGTCCATGGGTTACCCCACACTTGGAAAATTTTTCCCTTCATGAAGTTCTATGTTTAATAACGAAATCTATGGGCCGTATGTCAACTTACTGGCCGTAAGTGTCACGCCCCAAAAAGAGGGGAAGTGTGACTGACGCTCGATGCCATTATAGGTTGAGTAAGCCACTAAACATGCTAGTTAACTAAACTATGGACCAGAAGAAAATTGGGCAGCATGACGTTCGAAAAAGTAAGCCAGGACCATTTAGGTCATGACCTGGTCAACAACAAATCATGTACATCAAGATAGGTAAACCAAAATGATAAAGTACTAGCTAGCTGACAAGTCTACAACAATAGAGGTGAAGGCACACACTATATATACATGCTAATCCTATGATTAGAGACTGAAAGGCACAAAAGAACTAACCCAAAATAACATGCCCACAATAGCCTCTAAAAGAACCACTAATACAGTCGGTACAAGGCCCCAACTATACCTAATTGTATGAAAAAGAGTAAGCATCCTATTAAAGCTCCAGAAAGAGGTGGAGCTTACTAACTTACAGCTGAACTGGGCTTCTAGTGGAGGGTTCGATCAGAGTCCCTACCTAAACCTACACGCACGAAATAAGATGCAGTGTCCCCAGGCGACGGTATGTCAGTACGAATAAACATATACTGGTATGTAAGGTAGAAAGCAAAATCATAGATAATAGTAGTAAAAAGCGTGATAGAAATACCACCTGTAACCAAAACTCAAGTAACCTTAATGGCCAATAATCAATATCCTAATGATCAAATATGCATGGTATGTTTGTGTACCACATGTCATGAATACATATATATAGATGCAAATGCATGACATACCCAACCAAATGCTAGCAATGGTGGTCTTTTCCGGTAGCTGATCGACATCATATTTTCCAACCTGTGGCCATTAGTGCCATATATGTATAATCATTTGGGAAAATAGGCCCCATACCTCTGATTATAGCTCAAATTTCACGCATAACGTGCCATGTATGATATGAATATTGATGCACATAGTAGGCCATAACATAAATTTAGCCAATCTTGGCTCATTGGTACACTTATCCTCATAACATCATAATCACTGTCGTAGCATATAAACATGACTCGTGGGATCTTACATGCCTTTTCAATAAGTTTGACAACTTAACTCAACATTTTGAATGAGGCCTTAGCTCTGAAAATATTCATAAAGGTGCTTCGAATAATGCTTATACTTGGTCCTATGTCAATTAGTAAAAGAAAGTATTTAAACAAAATCAAGTGCCTTAGTAGCTTAATGATGTGCTGTCAAAATACAACATATTTGGTTCCTAAATTAAGGGCTTTTGTGTATTCTCGATGCGACTTTTTATGGTTTTTATGTGTTTTTGTGTTTATTTTTGCGGAAAATACAGGTTGGCCTGATTTGGGAAGAGTGTCAGATTTTGTTGATTTTTGAAGGTCTACGAGGCCTACTACGATTTGTAGCCCAAGCCACGGGTCGTAGGGGATGTCGTAGCAATTAATAGTTTTGAAAGCCAAAATCTGAGAATTTGAAGTTCATCCATATGAGCTCAGGGTACAGTCGTAGTCCTCACTACAACTCGTAGAAGGGGGGCTCATAATGATTAATAGCGTTGATTAAAATTGGACCAAGAAACGTGGACTACGAGAAGGTACTACGAGTCGTATACCAGGCTATGACTCATAGAAGTGGATCATAGAAGTGAAGTCCAAAATGCTAAGTGCTGACCATGAAAGCCCGATTATGCCTTGTAGGTCACCCTACGAGCCGAACTGGATTTTCTAATTATTTTAAGGACGTTTTTGTAAATAGTATAAATAGTATAGGGTTTAAGAATGAGTTTTTTTTAGAGAGCTTTTTCAATTCTTGGTACAACACTTACATTTTAGAGAGGGTTTTAGAGTAGAAAATAAGGATTTTACTTTGAGACTCAAATTTAGGGATTTAGATTCACTTTGGATTAATTTCATCATTCAAGCTTGTGATTCTAATTTCAAAGAGGGTTTCATTGTTCTTCATTTTGCTTTGGATAAGAAACTTCTATGTCTTCTAATTTCATTGTTGATTTGTGTGCCCAAGCCATAAATGGCTAAACCCATAACTTGGGCTTGTTGGAACCACGAGTAGCTAGCTTAAGTAACCCAAAATTGGGTATTTGCATATATTGTCCATTTTCCTTCATTTTGAGTGTTCGTTAATGGTAGCAAACATTAAACCCCACCTAGTGTCGATCCCGATCAAGGTAGTGATGAATAGGAAAAGTAAATGGGTGCCAGGATTTGATTGATGTGTTCTCGTCTAATCAACCAAACCCAGCCAAGGAGAGTTGATTGGGATAATTGGTAACGATTAGTTTGGCACACTATGGTAGCCCGCCAAGCACCATAGTGAAATTTGACCTTCACCTTTGCCCAAGGATTAGAAGAACTTAAGTTACCGTCCTACATGTAATGTCCTAATTTAGGTTGTATTATCCAGGGTATTTGAGTTAGTAAATCATGGGGAACACAATTTCCCAAGTTGCTCTCCAAATCTAATTGTCCCTACATTTTCTTAGTATAGTTTTATTTACTACATATCATTAGAACTCCCCCTCCTTTATTAAGAATAGAGTTATTTGATGCTTGAAATGATTGTTAGTGAATCAATGCGGCAAAACCCCGTATTCCCTTGGGTTTCGACCCTAACCTATGGTTAGACTTTATATTTGACAACAATCACTTTATCTTCAAAGTTTAGAGGTACTGTTTGAGCATGGTCAAAATTAATGGCACCATTGTTGGGGAATACGGTGAGGTTTACACTTGATTTCACTAGTAATTAATTCAAGTGTGATTTCTTAATTGTCTTGTATTTTACTTTTGTTTTTGTTTTTGTTGGTTAGTTTCCTTTACAGGGTATACTAGGAACATGCCCAATACAAGGAGCCAAGGTGGACCCTTAGCTCTAATTAATCTTGAGATCCAACGTATTGCAATGAGAATGGTCGAAGCAAATATGGATATTGCGGTTAATGAAGCCATAGATCAACATGATGATGATATGGGTAGAGAGGAGAATCCACCACCAAGAAAAAATAGGCGATACCATAGGGATTTCAATGAGAATTCATATGGTTGGAATTAATATCGGTTGAACTCTATGGCCATTGACGTCACAAGTGCTGTAGCATTGCCACTACTACTGGCAAACACTAAGTTCACGGTGTCAAGTGGATTACTCCAAATGCTTCAGAACCGTGGTTTATTTCCAGGGTTACCTACTGAGGATCCTCACAGTCATCTTCATAATGTTGCATTTATGTGTAAAAGTGTGATAGGTACATAGAATCTTTCTATGGATGCTGTTGGGTTACATGTGTTTCCTCTATCACTTACCTTTAATGGAGCAATATGGTTATCAAAACTCCTATAGAGCTCAATGACCAGTTCGGCAAAATTACAAAGAGCCCTCTTAGAGCGATACTTTCCAAGGTCCAAAATGCTCAAACTCAAGGACCAAATCAATAACTTTGAGAATTTGCCAGGTGATTCTATTAGCACAATGTGGGAGAGGTTCACCAAATGTTTGAGAATGGTTTCGGACCATAATATTGCGGATGAAGCCTTAGTGGAAATTTTTTGTCGGGATCTTGATGAGAATAGTCAAGCGTGAGCCGATCCAATCATGGGAGGCATGTTCTTAGATTAACCATTCAGAAGGATAGAGGAAAGTATGGAGCAAGTAGTGATGACCAATAGAGCATGGGGCCAAAGGGAGAGAGCTACTACAAGGAGCTCTTATCTGGTGAGTGTTAGTTCGAAGCAAGAAAAAATCAATAATGATATTATGCAACAACTTGGCTAACTCTGTACTAGTGTGGACTTGGTGGTGAAACAAACTTAAGAAAGTGTTCATGTGATTGTCCACCAACATCCAAGAGTGCCCATGTACGATGAGTCATATTATGTGTGGATGCTTTCTTTGTTAGCAATCAAGCAGTGGGTTTTTCAAACAATGCCCAAGGGTCTAATCTAGATTATTGGCATCAAGGTTCCAAAAATCAAGGTCGGTCGAAACTACAACCAAGAGGGTGCATATAGAATAAGTGTGGTAGTTATTTTGAGAGAGATAGGGTGCCAGAAGCTGAGTGGAGCCGAAGAAATAGGTATAGAAATGATCCTTATGTGCTCCTCATAATAGTGAAGCTGCTTTTAGCAATTCAAGGATCGAGGAGATGTTTGATAAATTGTTGAAGAAGGCCGAAAACCAAGACGAGACTTTAATGGGAATGAAGTACATCTCAAGTATCAACCAAAAGATCGAGTCTCACTCAGTAGCATCAAGCAACTCGAACAACAATTTGGTCAAGTGTCCCTTCAATTGAATCAACACCCAAAGGGTACTTTGTCTAGAAACATGGTCCAAAACCCTAAGAATGAGGGACATTGCCTGGTGATTATAATGAGGAGTGGAAAGAGTACCATCGACCCACCAATGCCTGTGGTTGTGAATGAAGATTGTGAAAAGAGTGTTGATGACAAAGTTAAGGTTAAGGAAAAAGGTTTGGCTAACAATGGGGTGAGAGATGAAGTAGTGAAGGAACAAGAAAAGAACAAGACTATCCCAAGACCTCCTCTTTTTCCCCAAAGACTCAAGCAAAAGAGGAGGAGGGTAAATTCAAAAACTTCCTATCCATGTTAAAAATATTATCCATCAACATTCCCCTTATTGAAGCATTGGAGAAGATGTCCGGGTATGCTAAATATATGAAAGATTTGGTATGAAAAGTGCATAGTGAACCAAGAGCTTTTGCAAGAGCTCTAACATTGTAGTTCCATTATGACCAAATGTTTAGTTCAAAAAAGGGAGGATCCCTGTGCAGTTGCCATCCCTTGTACCGTCGATAATGTTGAGTTTGTAAGAGCATTGTGTGATTTGGGAGCAAGTATAAATTTGATGCCTCTTGGTGTGTTTAAAAAGCTTGATTTGGGTTCACCTATTCCGACACAAATGAGGTTACTGATCGCGGATATGACAATCAAGAAGCCGTAGGGAATACTCTATGATGTGTTAGTCATAGTGGATAAGTTCATGTTCCTGGCAGATTTTGTAATTCTTGATTGTGAAGTCGATTTTGAGGTCCCTATTATTCTGGGAAGACCATACTTGGCCATAGGGAGAGCCTTAGTGGATATGGATTCGGGTCAACTTAGGTTTAGGGTAAATGATGCAGAAGTGATTTTCAACATTCATCAGTCTACGAAGCACCCCGATGAGCTAAAAAGCGAAGTGTGGGCTATTGAGGAACTTTTATGACTCAAGATCACTAAGTCGTACCATGACGTTAAATAAGGCACTACTTGGGAGGTAACCCTAAAGGTTTTAATGATTTTTCTTGTTTTTGATTTTAGTGATAATTTGTGGATTTTTAGGTTGTATTTTGATTGAGTGTTGAGTTTCATTTTTTTAGACATTGAATTGGTTGTATGTTTGGTATAATGGTGCATTTTGAGAAAATTGTGCAGGTTTTGGACATGATGGAGAAATTTCAGAAACTGGCATTGGAAGCAGCCTCTACTACCAAGCCTACGAGCCATAGTGCACACTATGACTCGTAGTCATGCCTCGTAGAGGATAACAGTGATGACTTGAAGTTGACACTCATACTACGAGCTAACTTTATGACTTATAGTCCCTACTATGAGTCATAAATGGGGTTCGTAGTGCTCAAGTATGATCTCTAAATTTTTCCAAGTGTTGAGTGGCCTATGATACCAAGATCTATTGGCCGTAGTTAGGGCTATGACCCGTAGTCGGGGTTTCATAGACCCAACGCAGGGAATTGTAAAAATAATTTGGTAACTTATATTAGGGGTTAAAATTATTTGTGACCCCAAATCTTGAACCGTAATAAAAAAATTTCCCCCCAATCTTTTTCCCCAATATTTTCCGACGAATATTTCGGCCACACACCCCAATTTCCGGCCACTAGGGTTTTTGGGTTCCCTTCTTCTCGTTTTGCTCATTGCAGTTCATCATTTCCTATGGTATGTCTCTTGGTTTGTTTAACTCTCAAAAATTCACCTTACTTTAAATGTATTACATGAATATGGGGATTGAAATGTATACCAAGACAAAGTGTTTGTGGGTTTGATCACAATGAGTAGTGTTTAACGCTAGTTGAGGGATTTGCTCTGATTTCTATAATTGGATAATCATGCTATGTCAATTGTTATTGATTGATTGTTTAGTTTTGGTATGTAACTATGAGTGAATTTGGAAAACCATTTTGGATGATAATGGGTTGGCTAGGGTGATGTTATTGAAATTTTTGGGTTGGTAAATTTTTGATGTAATTGTGAATCAATTCCCTAAATATTAATGTATGCATTTGAATGATGGTTTTGTCTGATTTTGGGTAATGATTATATGAGAGTATTCTTGAATGAGCTTAGGGGAGATGGGCTTGAATCGGTGTTGATTGATAAACCCATTTTGCTATTATGACACTATGATTCAGGGTTCGGGTTGCCTTGTGCTTGATTTATGAAAGTGTGCTTGCTTTGATGCTATTTTATTCTTGTTTTGTTTATGTTGGAAATCCATGTGGTGAAGTGATATTCAGGTACTTGCTATTCCCTACTATGGGAGTCTCATACAACTTGTAGAAGAGTCTAAGTCATAGTTGCCTCTCGTAGGGAATGATAGTGACCCTAGGTCCTGGAACATTTACCATACGAGACCCACCTACGGGTTGTAGTGCCCCTTAAGAACCATAACGAGGTCTCGTGGACCTAAGCTTGTGTTGAATTTTGCAAACTTAAACCTTATTAGAAACCTATCTATGACCTGTAGTCAAGGCTATGAGTCGTAACTACGTCTCATATCTAGTTTTGGTTTCTAAAATCAAAATGCACATGTGGACTATGAGGCCACAGTACAACTCGTAGTCTTCATTATGAGTGGTACCAGGGTCTCGTACCTGCCGCTTACAACTGATGCAGTGTTTTCTTTGTTCTTCTTTTGTTGAAAGGTTTTAGGGCTAATCATTTGTCACGACCCAAGCCTAGGGCCTAGACGTGACACGGTGAATGGGGAACCTGAAGGATCCCCAAACAAGCCTCTTAACATATCATACACATCATTGGTCGCGGGAGAAATTGAACACCATAATTAGATTAGAAACAAGGATAAAGGGGCTAAAGGGAAACTTTCATAACATAAACATCAAAACAAGAGAGTCAAGGCTCAATACATAACATGTCCAACAACAACTCTAAAACTTAGATAGGAGCGGGGGCCAAGACAAGCAACCGGGCTCACCCTCACAGTCAATACATACATAAAAGAAATATAGTCTTCGTACATAGCATGAGATTATAGACAATGTTCCCAGAATGGAGGATTTACCAACTAGATTGAGAGAAATCGTACTAGTCACATGGAGGAAGATGCTCAAGTGGGGCTCCGATTCCTACATGGTGACATCATGTAGGCATAGAGTATGCGTTAGCACGTTTGAATGTACTAAGTATGTAGGATGAAATGTAACATAAGATAAACAACATAATCGAAATGCATAACATAGGCAATGAATAAACATGTAGCAATATGGCATGCATGGAAGATGCTTAAAGTAAATCATGCTTACATAGAACATAATACATGTGCAAGTAGAGACCATCATTATAGGATTCATAGTCTATTGAGGTACCAACCTCGACATGGTTGGTGGATCATCTCACCCTACCACCCATGGTGATTGAGGTACCAACCCCTCAACCTGGTTATCAAGGTACAAACCCCTCGATATGGTTACCCGGGCTCACAACCCCCTGAGTGGGGCATGGTCAATTCCCAACATGATTGATGTGTAGTATAAATACAACATATTTTATGCTTAAAACAAGAGATTTTATGAGTTCTTAATGCGGCTTTATGAAACGACCCCAAAAAGGGCCTGAAAATGTGCCTCCAAAGTGCCCAGAAACGCAATTTCGATATATCTAAAAATACATTTGTTATTTCAAAAATCTGACTTCATATTCTTGTTTAGGGGGTCAAATTGAGTGGCAAATGGATCTAACCCAAATTTTAGAGCAATCGTATCAAAATCCAAAAATCGCAAAGAACGCTAAATAGGAGAGTCAACTTTGAAGGGGTATATCTCTTAGTACACAAAGAATTGCTTATCCCATGACCTACCAACTTAAAAAGCTTTAAACTGGCGTTCCAACGCACTTTATTCCACCTCATACTGAGTTCGGATGAAAGCTTTATGCCCATTTTGTAAAGCTCTTTTGTGTAGGAAATGCAGATTTCCAGTGAGCATCTGCTCGCCTCCACGATGAGGACAAGTGTTATTTTGGCCTTTTTTTTATTTTGGTCCAAGACTTTCAAGTCTTAGGCCCAAGGGTTACCATACGTGTTTTGCCCTATACTTAGCCTTATTTCACCGTCATATCATCCTCAACATACCCCAATATCATCTCAAATACTTAGACTCAAATTTCACCCTAAATTCAAGTCCCAAACCCAAGACCAATCTTAAGGATTTCTTCAAGAATTTCACTCAAGCTTCAAGTCTCCATTAAAGTCTTCTTCAAGAACCTCTCCAAAGCTAAGGTATGTGGTGTTGAGCCATTGGGTCCTTTCACCCATGGTGCCTAAACCCTCTTTTACTTAATTTTGCATGATTTAAAGCTGATTTTACATGTGGGTTCTTGTATACTGAGAAATTTACTGCACGGTGATTTTAGTTCATGAAAAAGTATGGTTGTTCTAGCATGTTTTGAGCTTCAAATCTTGGATTTAATGTTGGATTTGATGAGGGGTTTTGATATGAATATCTTAGGGGTATTGCAATGTGTAGATTAAAGGTTTACCACTGATTTTCCAGTATGATTTCATCTCTAAATTGCATTCTCTTATACCCCCATTACACAGCCCCATAGTGTTTGATAAAATGTCCGATTATGGTTTCTTGAGGAATTGAATGTCCAAAGCATGAGATATTATATGAATGATGAAATGAGATTATGCACATGACTATTCCTGCATGAGGTATTGCATTAGAGCTTAGAATTCTATACTAATTATTGCATTAGACCATGCCCAATTCCGGGGGATAATAGCCCGGGTAACCATATGAGCGGTTTATACTTCACCACCTAGGATAATTGGGGTGTGACCATCATAAACCATGTGAGGGGTTTATACTTCAAACCTAGAATGATGGGGTGTGACCATCATCAACCAACCAAGGTTGGAAAGCTAGCTTGGTGTATTCTTCACATATCATATATTGTACGAGCATGAGTTACTTAAGCATGTTTTTACTTATGCATTGATCATACATGTCATATTGTTATATATTATGTCCATTGCCTATTATTATGCATTTTGGATTATGATGCTTATCTTTTGTTGCATTGCATCTTACGTACATAGTACATTCAAACGTACCAACGCATACTCTTGCCTACATGATATCACCATGTAGGGATCAGAGTTCCTATTGATTCTTCTTGTGGCTAGATGGATTGTTCAAGTTAGCTTTTGGTGAGTCCATTCCAGGGACAAGAACTATTCTCTCACATTATATATTAAGATTCTCTTTACTCTATCGTATACTTATGACTATGAGGGTGAGCCCAGTTTTATGTCTTCGCCCCTAGCATTCTCTATGTAGTAGAGGTATTGTTGGACAAAGCTATGTATTTATGGTATAAGTTGATTTATTTATCTCTTGACTCTATGTTACGACAAGTTCTCCCTTAGTCCCTCTTGCCCTTATTTCCAATCTCCAAACGTCATTTAATTATTTTCGCGACCAAGGATATGTAATTATATGCTATGGGGCTTGTCTGGGGTTCTTTGAGGTTCCCCATTCGTCAGTCACGTTTAGGCCCTAGGCTTGGGTCTTGACCAAGATGGTATCAGAGCATTAGGTTGATAGATCCTCGGAATCCAATATACCGTGTCGATTATAGTCTTATTTATGGTTGTGTTGTGCAACACAACTATGAGTAGGAGGATATGAGACATTTTAGGAAATGCTTCCCTTTATGATGGTCTATGTCGTGCTTTAGAAGCGAGATAGGGATTTTCTTCTAACAAATGTTCTTTGCTCTTTTAGTTTATCATGCCGCTTCAAGGAGGAAGGTAAGTAGAAGGTTTTGATTTTGATTTTTCCGAGTTTCTCTATTTCTTCTCTATTCTTTTAGTTGATGGTATGGCTTCTTGTGTGTCCCGAGTTGCGATGTGAAACTTTGGTGTTTATGTCTTGGTTGGGTATATTGCTGCTAGAAAGTTCATAGGTGTTGATCTAGGTTTTTATTGCATTAGGTCTTGCTTTGTGGCTTGTTGGAGTTGGCGTAGTGGATTTTGATGTCATATTAGGGATGGAATGGTTTCTTGCATGTTGTGTCTTCATGGATGGTGGGACTCATAGAGTTAGAATTTGACTCTCTAATGAACCAGTCTTTGAGTGGGAGGTTGTCAAGTGGTAGCAAGGGGAGGTAGGTCCATTCTTGACTTAAGGTGCAATTGGTCTCTAAGGGGTTGCATTTTTCATCTTGTGATAATTAGAGGTGTTGAACCTAAGCTGTTTTGTCTATAGATATGTTGTTGTTGGTGGATGGGGCTTTGAATGCCCTTTCTAATATTTTGAATTTTGAAGGAATGTTCTTGGGCTTGACTAGTTCACCGAGCGTGCCTATAAGTCTCGTGAGTAAGATTTTTAGTCCCTATGCTAATAGGTTTATGGTGGTTTTGGTGATGATAATATGGTTTGTTCCTTAATGAGGTAGTGCATGTGAATCATTTGAGGGTAGTACTACGAGTTCAAGGAAGAAGATTGGGTGCTAAGTAGCTGGATTGGGAATTTTTTATGGTAAGAGATTAGCTTCCTATGTTGTGTGGTGCTGGGTGATGGTATAAAGGTGGACTTTAGTAAGACGAAGGTGATTAGAGAGTAGGCTAGACCTTTGACTTCATCGGATATTAGAAGCCTCTTGGGTTTAGTGGGTTATTGCTGGGACTTGTAAGTAGGTTCTCTTCTATTGTTGCTTCGATGACTTAGTTGACCCTAGGTAAGGCCATGTTGTGACCGACATTTTGAGTGGGGTGATTTGATAGGTCCGGGAGTTGCTATTTCTTGTGTTGTCCCTTGGTGCTGGTAGGATTCATGTGTAGGTGGGTTTCATTCACAGGTTCAATTCACCCATGAAGCCCAATTTCTTTCTTATGAAAATTGCATGATTTTAAATGTACTTCTTATGGGTATCTATTATTATGAAATATGAGTACGAAATATGTTGGGGCTTTGTCAAAAATTGTTGATTATGCATGAATATCTATTTTGAGCTTATACTATGAGCTAATCTTTGTCTATTGAGACTTTACATGATTCAAGCTATGAAATCTATGAACTATTGTGAAGTTTTGGCAAGATTTACAAGTTGCCCATGATAGGGTTTCACAATGATGTTGGTGGGCTGATTTACATGATTTTAGAATGCATTGACTTCACTATTTCATGATCTATACTCTTGCATTTTGCATGATTTGAACATGTCCTCATGTGTGCCCACCAAGTGTTTGATGAAATGCCAAGTTAAGAATTTTCAAGATATGTACATGCTTTACAAGTCAAGTGACTTCATGATGAATATAGGCTATCGAGTATGTTATGCATTCATGAAATTATCTATGATTATGCAAGTGTGAAGTTAAGCCCTTTTCAAAAAAAATTTAGTTTCAAGAAAACGTACATGGATTTTACTTATTTTAGTTTGGGATTTGAATATTATGATTCCTAAAATTCCATTGATCCATGGGTAGTGTTTATTTAATGATTTTAATGTGATTTAAACCATTATATGAGGATCTACTTTGGGTTTATGAAGTTATAAGTATGCATGTTCCCCTTTCGAAATTATTTATGCATGAGAGATTACACTAAGGATTTAAATATGGAACTAATTTTGTTTTCACTTTAACTTCATATTATAAATGTTGATTTTAAATAAAGTCTTAATTATCTGTAACAACCCACATCTTACAGTACTAGTACTATGCAAATGAAACGTGATATGACTTTTCAAATTAGCACCAATTTTTAAAAGTGCCTGAATCTCAAATTAAAGGACGATATGTATGTCTAACGCTGAAGAGGGTCGAGTGTAAATATGTTTTAAGTCAAGTTGAGGAGATCATGACCTTAAACGAGGTGAAAGAAGTGAGGTGCTTGTAGGACTTAGGAAGCTAGCAGGTGAGTCACCTACATGCTTAGCTGAAATATGCTAGCTAAATGGAGACGAGGCCCAATGTCAAATCTTTCCAAGTCCGATAATGAATGAAATTCGTTTTAGGGTGTAACTTTATCCCATATTTTAGCACCATAAATGGACAATATTTTTAGTGCAAGAATAGTAGAGAAAGGGCCCAAGTACAACACAACTCACTTGGTGAATTGGGCCAAAAGGGAAGCCAAAGCCAACCAATTTGAACCCAAAAAAGCCCAAGTGAATGGGGCAAGAAGCTGCATCACTAGCTTCATAAAGCAAGGCTAAAAATACCTTAGTAGGTTGGCCAAATTCCCCTTTAAAAAGGATTTAAAACAACTCCCTTAAGTTATTTTAATTTGGACAAAAAATCTGCTTTCCTTGGTTATTCTTTGCTATCTTTCAACGTGTGAAGAGTAGCCCTCTGTAACACCCCAAATTTTACTTGTACTAATTATATGTAAATAAATCATGACATGGATTGGTCAAAGTAGCGTCAATTCTTAAAAGCGCTTGATTCTCGTGTTAACGGGTGCTATGGGCGTCTAACGCTTAAGAGGGTCTTGTGTATATGTATTATGTG